>QEPC01014254.1:5352029-5365305 GCA_003113815.1 Sphenodon punctatus | reverse complement strand
CCCGTCCACCATTTTGTCTTCCTGGGCCCTATCCCCTCCTACCCGGGCACGTCCTCCTCACGTATTCCCTTCCCGTTCCCCTGGAGTGTGGGAGCCGTGTGTGGTGACAGACTGGGTTCCAGTGGCTCAGGCCCCTGCTCCTCATCAAGCGCCCTATGATGATAGGGGCCTAAGTTCCAGGTGCGCAAGCCCACGGAACGGCCCACATACTATCCTGACGGGCTTGGATTCCCAGATAGATTCCTGCCAGAGAGGGTGCCTGAGCGTGTGCGTGGAGAGACTCGAGCGGTGGGTGTGTGGGGGGTTAGGCCCTTCCCGGGCCATCCAGGGCCACGCCCTTTTCCCCTGCCCCACTGACAAGTGCATGTTTGCAACCTCTCCCTCGAGGTGCCCCAGGGTTCAGTGTCTAGTGAAAGCTAAACTGCGTATGTGTCAAAGCCATGGTCAGTCACTTGAAGTTCACCAGGGAGTGAACATCTCACTGAGGACTTCCACAAAGCACCATGGGATTGCAAATTCATTTGGATGAAGGTTGATGAAGGTTGTGTTCAGATGGACTGTCAAGGATTAATGTTAGCATTAAAACGTTCATCTGAACAAAACGAAGTTTGTAAATCCTAGATAATAAACTAGGATTTTATCTAGGATTAGTTGTCTGTCTGAAAACACCCTAAACCTTTCTCTTTCTGTCTCCTCCCAATTTCTGTTGATGGTGTCACCGTCCAGCCTGTCCCTTACTGCTTCCACTGCCAAAACTAGTCCATGATCTAGTCTACTCTCATCTTAAGTACTGCAGCCTCTTCCTACTCGCCTTCTCTAGTGTCACCTTAACCCTCTTACTTGTGTTCAACTCTTCACTGCCTATATCATCCAACTCTCCCATTGCTTTGATCGCATTCAGACCATTTTCTCCTCCCTCCACTGGCCCCATCTGCCTTTTTGCATTCAGCACAAGTTCTTGCCCTTGCCCCCATGTCTGCCACTCAAGCAGAGCTGTGGAGGCGGGGGCTTTGTCCTGCCCCCATAAAAGGAAGGAGGCATAACTGAGGAAGTAGGAAACGCCCACCCACCTGCCCTTATTGCACTGCATGTGGGCATAGCTGGTCGCCTGTTAGCAGGTGCCGGGAAGGATTTGTTTCTACCGGGCACTGTTTGACTGGGTACTACTACGTCATTTTTATGCCTTCCTTACAGTGTCTTGATACTCAGAATTCAACTGATTGAACTCATGCGAGCTTGGAGATGTCCAGAGGCATATTGTCCCCCTCTTGCAGGGATTCAGCTAGTTGCTGTGAGCTAGGTTAGTTACTTAGACAATTAGTCAAAGACATCTTCTTAAGGGCTGGGGCTGAATGGAATCTAAAGCAACGAGCAGCGAATTTGAAGCAGCAGCCTAGGAGGGATGGAGCGATCCAGCCACTCAAGGACAGGACGGTCCTGGGTGGCTCTTCCTCTCCTGCTTCGGGTCAGAAGAACATAAATCCCCTGCAATCAGGTTGTGCAGCTGGGGGAACAGAGTGACCTAGCTAACGTAGATTATTTTGAGGGTGGTACATGAGAGCACATCAGGCTGCCATCAATTAGTTAAGAGTTGACTGTTTTCTGGACCCGGGATGGGGCAAGTCCCCTGCTAAAAGTACCTGGTTGAATTTGAGATTCAGTTTGAAAATTGAGTTGGGGAAAAAAAAGTGCTGCCTTTAAATTCCAAACATGTGTATGCATCTTTCTTCCATGATGCAGCAATAACTTGTCTTTACCTTCAAGGATGGTCATGGCTTTGCTCCTCTCTATCTTTCTGTACTTCTTCCCTGCTATGTTCCTACCTGGGAGCTTTGCTCTGCTTCTACCATCACCCATGCCCACCCCTGAATCTTCTGCTCCCTGAAACATCTTTAGCCTTTCTCCCTATGCCTGGAACTTCCTTTCTAAACACATCCATTCTGCTCCCTCCCTTCCTCTCAACTATTTTATGTATTTATTTATTTATTTATTTACATTTCTTAGCTGCCCCCTCATGCCCATGGCATCTCGGGCGGCTTACAACACAAAAAATCACAATAATTTAAAACAGCAAAAAACCACACAAAATAAAACATCTTAAATCCTCCTAAAAACATCCCCCCCCCAAGATTTTTATCCCAACCCACCCTCCCCTCCTCCAAAGGCCTGTGAGAACAGCCAGGTTTTGCAGGCCCGGTGGAAGGGCAGCAGACTTGAGGCCAGATGGGCTTTCTCCAGGAGGGAGTTCCATAATCGCGGCATGGCCACTGAGAATGCCCTCTCCATTGTGGCCCCCTGCTTTACATGGGGGACCTCCAAGAAGGCACCCCCAGTGGACTGAAGGGGTCATTCTGGGGCACGGAGGGTGAGGCGGTCCCTGAGGTATGAAGGGACAAGACTGTGTAGGGCTTTAAAGGCCAAGACCAACATCTTAAATATGGCTCTGTACGCTATAGGCAGCCAGTGCAGTGTGCAGAGCATGGGAGCAACATGCTCCCGTTGGCTCATCCCCATAAGGAGACAAGCCGCCACATTCTGCACCAGCTGCAGCCTCCAAACCAGCATCAGGGGAAGCCCCACGTACAACGCGTTGCAGTAGTCCAGCCTCGAGGTGATGAAGGCATGGATGAGGGTGGCCAGGTTGGGTCTGGAAATATATGGACGCAGCCTCTGAACCAGATGCAGCTGGTGGAAGGCAGTCTTAGCCACCGTCTCCACCTGCTGATCCAGGCAGAGATCCGAGTCCAACAGTACTCCAACAATACACCCAGCCTAGAGCTGAAATGAAATTCCACCAGCCAGGAAAAACTCATTGAGAATGGGGCTCTCGATGAGATTTTCTCAATCAAGAACAAGCAGCGAATGGGCCGTTTTCACTGTAGGTCTTGCAAGTTACTTGAAAAAAATAAAAAATGCCCTGTGCATGTGCAAAAAGGTCACTGGGGCCATTTTGTACATGCACCACCCTTTTCCAAGAAGCCATGGGCTAGTAATTTCAAGGCAACACTCTTGATTCCTTGCTGTTATAATATGCATTAAAATGTGCAGATTTAATTGCATGCGTTTTATATATGATATTTCCATATCGGATGTAAATGTATTGGTTTTACTGTGACTCTCTAATTGTTAGAGATGTGCGTGAACATGATGGAGTTTGGATGTTTGGCCGTTCAGACTAAAAACTTAGTTTAGGTTCGTGGGTTTGGTCCTGCAGAGTTCGGACCCCCCTGAACATTCAGAAAGTTTGGTCTGTCCAGGAGGCTTGGGGTGCTCCAGGGACCCCCAGGGGTGCCTGTGGTGCCATAGAAGGCCATCGGAGACCCAGAAGCAGCAGAGACCAGGAAGGCTTGGCACCCTGGGTTGCCCGGGCAGAAAGGCTTGGTGCTTGGCCCCTGGGGCTGCCCGTGGCACCAGGGCTGGCCGTCTGAGACCCAGCAGCAGCAGAGACCGGGAAGGCTTGGTGCTTAGCACCCCGGTTTGCCCAGGAAGGTAGGTTCAGCACTTGGCCCCTGCGGGTTCCCGTGGCACCAGGGCTGGCTATCTGAGACCCAGCAGCAACAGAGGCCGGGAAGGCTTGGGGGCTGGCACCCATACAAGGCAAGGCATTGCAGGCTGGCATCGGTGGAGTGACTGGTGGCAGAGGCCTGGCCAGGGCTTGGTGGCCGGCACCTCTACTTGGCCGGGCATTGCAGACTGGCATCGGTGGAGCAGCGGTAGAGCCCTGGTCAGGGCTTGGTGGCTGGCACCTCTGCTTGGTCAGGCATTGCAAGCTGGCTGGCTTGACTGGGCATTGCAGTCTGGCTGGCATCGGCAGAGCAGCAGCAGATGCCCGGCCAGGGGTTGGTGAGTGGCACCCCTACTCAGCCGGGCATTGCAGGCTGACAATGCTGAGTGGCAATGCTGAGTGACACTGCTGCAGAGCACCCACTCAGACTGAGTGTTTTGGGAGGGATTCAATTGGGCAGCTCCCAGCATGACTACCCCAGCAGCAAGCCACCATGCACTCCCTCTGCCATGGATCATGGGGAAGGGGGAAGCACACTGGGCTGGCCTTTGCAATTGACATGCCCCCACCTGGTGTGAGCCTTGGGGAACCCAGGCTCCCAACTAATTCTTCTAAGGCCATGTCCCCTGCCCACTGAGTGCCAGGAGCAGCGGCAGAGGCCCGGCCAGGACTTGGTGGCTGGCACCCCTACACCACTTCCACCACTGTGCTCAGCCACGCATTGGTGTCTAGCATTGGTGGAGCAGAAGCAGAGGCCTGGCCAGGGCTCAGTGGCTGGCACCCCTATTTGGCTGGGCGTTGAAGGCTGCCAGGAATCAGTGGAGCAGCAGCAGAGACCCAGCCAGGGTGTGGTGGCTGACACCCCTACTTGGCTGAGCATTCCAGGTTGCCAGGCATTGGTGGAACAGTGGTAGAGGGCCGGCCATGGCTCGCTGGCTGGTGTCCCTACTTAGCTGGGCATTGCAGGCTGCCAGGCCTCGGTGGCAGCCTGGTTCAGGGTGTTGTGCGAGGGTAGATTAAACTGGGGGGCCAGGAAGCCAATCAGGCACCTAAACCCCATGTCCCTGACCACTGAGACGCGCTGCCCATTGAGCGCAATAATTTCCCCCAACATGCGCGTGGCTTTCAGTTGAAAGCCATGCCTCCCTCCACTGGGACTGGGGTGGCAGCTTCTGGATGAAGTTGAATGACGGCTCCTTGTGAGTGGAATGATGGCTCCGGAACCCTGATGGCAGGTCTTGGGACTAGAGTGGCAGCTTCTAGATGATGTGGATGGATAGCCCCCCATGCCTGTCACATCAGGCCCTGAACCCTGATGGTGGGTCTTGGGACTGGAGAGATTGGTACCCCTACTTGGCCAGGCATTGCAGGCTGCCAGGCATCAGCAGAGCAGTGGTAGAGACCTGGCCAGGGCTTGGTAGCTGGCATCCCTGCTTGGCCAGGCATTGCAGACTGGCTGGCATTGGTGGAGCAGAGACCTGGCCAGGGCTCGGTGGCTGGCACCCCTCCTCAGCCAGGCATTGCAGGCTGGCTGGCATCAGTGGAGTAGTGGCAGAGGCCTGGCCATGGCTTGGTGACTGGCACCCCTATTTGGCCGGGTGTTGTAGGCTGGCTGGCCTTGGTGGGGCACTTTCAGACAAGTGGAACAACAGCCCTCCCTGCCTGGAACGTAGGCCCCAGAACCCTGATGGTGGGTCCTGGGGCTGGAGTGGCTGGCATCCCTACTTGGCTGGGCAATGCAGACTTCCAGGCATCGGTGGTGCAGTGGCAGAGACCCAGCCACGGCTTGGTGGCTGGCACTCCTACTTAGCTGGGTGTTGCAGGCTTGCATCCTACTCTCCAGATCTGAACAAGCTATTCTGTCAATTAGTCAAGCCTTGCTCAGTGGTGAATCACATGGCCACCCAGTAGCAGACATTGGATTGCTGGGGCACGGTACCCATGGCACAGCAGAAGTGGACATTGGATTGCTGGGGCACAGAACCCATGGCACAGACAGCAGAGGCAGCATTGGTAGCAGCAGCAGACATTGGATTGCCTGGTAGCAGAACCGATGGCACAGCAGAAGCAGCAGCGACAGCAGCAGCAGACATTGGATTGCCTGGTAGCAGAACCCATGGCACAGACAGCAGAGGCAGCATTGGCAGCAGCAGCAGCAGACATTGGATTGCCCGGTAGCAGAACCCATGGCACAGATAGCAGAGGCAGCATTGGCAGCAGCATCAGACATTGGATTGCCCGGGCACAGAACCCACGGAACAACAGATATGACAGCAGCAGGATTTGCCTGTGTGCAGCACCCATGGAGCCAGGATGGTAGGATTTGCCAAGGAAGACCTTCCATACAACAGCAGATGGCATCAGCAGGATTGTGTGGGCACATTTGGATTTGCCAGGGCAGAGCACCCATGGACCAGCAGACAGCAGCAGCGGGATTACCAGGCCAGTGGGGCACATCACCGAGGGTTGCCAGTGCAGGCAGACAGGTACCTTGGCATGAGAGGTAGGCAGGCTGAGGCAGGGCTTCAACTTTGCCCACAGGGCGGGCAGACAGGCACTTTGACATGAGCATGGGAAGGCAAACTGAGGCAGGTTTTGATCTTGGCCACCTGAGCGGGTGGGCAGACAGGCAGTGTGGCATGAGCATGGGAAGGCAGACTGAGGCAGGCTTTGATCTTGGCAACCTGGGTGGGCGAGAAGACAGGCAGCGTGGCATGAGAGGCAGTATGGAAGGCAGGCTGGGACCTTGGAAGGGCACTCAGATAGGCTGGCAAAGACTGCAGTGCTCATGAGAGAGAGCCAATTAGATAGGTGGGCCGAGATCGTTTGGCCAGAGGCCGGCTGGCAGGCTTACAGCTTCCCAATGCCACCCAGCATCATGAGGTCAGTCAGATAGGCCGGCCAAGGCTGTCTAGTTAAAGAGAGAGAGAGAGGCAGGGTGGGCTCCGGGCATTGGGAGGGAGAGACAGTACCTAAGCAGCAGCAGCCCAGATTGAGGAGAAACCCCGTCCCAAGACTGCCCCTGTCATGGGATGGCATGTGCCATTGCACCATCAATCCATGTACAGATGTAGCTTGAGGAATCCCAGCAGCAGAAGGTTCACCTTAATAAAAAGCAACTGCCCCGCCAGCTTGGCCCCCAGTCTCAGGCGGTGCAGCGAGAAAATGTCCCCTGCCATGGAGATCACCCGCTCACTCGGGACACTCATTGGTGGGCAAGACAAGAGACCCTTGGCCACTTTGGACAGGGCCGACCACACATTAGTCTTGCCGGCCCCATAGCCCAAGGAATCACTGCTGGGTTTGATACACGGCTCCTCCTCCAGGTAGCTCTCTACTGCTGTTGAGGTGCTGTTGTACTCCCTCATGTAACTCTGCCTGGGCACCACTTCCACCACTGTGCTCAGCCACGCTGCCTGCCCTGCTGTGCACGAGCCTATGCTCACCAGAGTGCCCTGCACATGCGAGCTGCTGCTGGCAATAGGGGTGCTGCTGCTGCTCAGCCTGCTGCTGGTGCTGCTACTGCTGGGCTGGGGGCAGGGATAGACCCTGCCAGCTGAAAGGGATGGCTGCTACCACTCCCACCATCCCCAGGGACATCCTGCTGCTGCTGCTGCCATGCACTCTCAAGAGCCCGCTCTGCCTGCCAGACCCTCTCCACCAGGTCACCCTTCCAGTGCCCATAGAGTGCTGTCTGGTGTGCCACGCTGCCCTTAACCCTGGGGTCCAGCATGATTGCCAACACATATTCCTCCTGCTGCAGGAGATCATTGAACTGTGCCTTCAGCCCTGCCTTCAGCTGCTGCACCAGGTCAACCACCTCACCCGCCATCTTCCTGCCCTGAGGGCCACAATCCTGCCCCTGAAGAATCTCCTCCACCCTCCTGAAGAGACTCTGGACCAGAGGAGTCACCTGGTTGATGGTGGCTGTGGAGGAGCTGATGGTCTCCGTCACGGCCAGGAACGGTCTGAGCACAAAGACCGTGTTAGCCAGGATCTCCCATTCCATCCCATTGTTCCTTGAAGATGCCCCGCTGTCCATCACCAGTTGAACCAGATGCAAGGAGGCTTTCTGCTTGAGAAGCCGCTCGAGCATCAGGAATGTCGAGTTCCATCGGATGGAAGCATCCTGCACCAGCTGGTGCACTGGGGAGCCTTGCTCTGCCTGCTTCACCCGGAGGAGGTCACTGCCCCTCACACTCTGGTTAAAGAAACTAGCTAGCTTCCTCCCCTGCTCAATCAGGTGCCTGCCCCAGTCCCCTTCTCCCCCAAGCCCAGAGCGTCCCTGACCACCAAGTAAAGGGTGTGTGCGGTGCAAAGGATGCTGGTGAAGCCCCCCTCGTGGACTGCCCTCAATATGTTGGCTGCGTTGTCTGTCACCGTGCACCCCTTGCTGAAGGGCGTACCTGGTATGACCCTCTCCCTCACCACGGTGGTCAGGGCTGCGTCGATGTTCCGAGAGGTGTTGGGGTCGTCCATTACTTCTGCTTGAAGCCCACCTTACCACAAGCCCCATTGGCTCCATGCAGCATAGCCCGTGGCCAATTGTACAATGCAAAACCAGTGATCTGAGGGAAACAGGGATGGTGATTGGGCAGGCTGGTTGCTAGTGCAAGCCTCTTCAGCCCTGGTGCCAGGAAGTCTTCTCCTTAGCTGCCCCCGCCCTCGGGCCTGCCAGCCCTGCTTTCCCTGCCTGAATGCTGCTGAACTCACCTGAATGCAACCGAACTGTTCAGTTTGGGCGTTCGGTTTGGCCATCCGAACTGGCCGAGTTCAGGCTAAACACCGAACGTCCGAACCACATTTGCACGTCCCTACTAATTGTACAAGGTTCTCTGTTGACCACTCAGATAACATGCTGGAAAGGTTTATTTTGGGGTGTCTTTGGGGCCAATCCCACGCCCCATGGAACCCGCACGCAGCTGCGTGCAATCTGCACAAACCTCCATTGCGGGCCAATTGTGCTGTGTGGAAAACACACACGAGATCTGCAGGGCATGGAATCGGTTCCAATATTTGGCCCCTTTCCAACTAGAAGAACAGGTGGTCTGCTAAATTTTAACCCCAGTTTTAATTAGACTCTGGTTTCCTAATACTTCCTGGGAGGTTTGTGGATTTACCCAAATGCTATTTAGATCCTTGCATTAATCCTATTAATCTTGCATAACAGAACTAATTATCTCATTTTATGCTTGATTTTTGTCTCATTCAAAGTGTATTACATAGTGTACAAAAAAATCAAATACTATCAAGTTATACAAACATTCAGAATGTTTCTCTTAGAATCACAATGGCCAATACACATTTTATTATTTTTTGTACCAAAGACACCTGTTTAAAATATCTTATTCCTCTGAATTGGTTACAGATGCTGGCATTTTTATTTACATAAATCTTTAATGAAAGTGAATATTTTTGCTCCTGTAAGAAGTTAAGATTTTAAAATGCTATATAGCTGTCAGATTCTACCAACTTTCACTTTGAAGTATGAAATTATATATGACCCTAAGTATTGGTTCTAATGGTGTTGAAGCTGTACTGAGCAAAACTAGAGGCGAACATTAAGGAGTGGGAGATTTTTTCTATATTGGAATTGGTTGGTACTTGGAGAACTTTATTGTTTTGAAAAGGAAATTGAGGGTAGGAAAAGGGTTACAGCTGCGTATCAGTAGAATTCTTCATGTTAGTAAGATACCTCTTTTGTATTTCTTAGGATATTAATATAGTTCTTTCTTACTATATGAAACACTCAAAATATCCATGTAAGTAGATATAGATGTTGTATATATCTATCTGTCTTTGGATCTGAATAATTTAATACAGTTCTTAGCCACTATATGAAACACTCTACAATTGTGAGCCTATATGGAGTCCAGATTTTACCAAACAAAGCTTTCCAGAAAGCATCAGCCAAAAACCAAGCCAGGAAAATAAACCACTCCCATAAAACTATAGGCTGCCAGTTAATAGTGGCTTTTAGTATACCCCTCCCAGTTTTCACTTTCATTTAGAAATTGAAGTGGTTCTTTCAAGAAGTACCCACAAACTGTATGCTTTTTCTTTGCAGAATGTGTAAGAAACACAGTAAAATATAGTCCAGATAGACTACCTACAGATTAATTTGATATGTTGGGTGATCCCCTTAATAGTAAAGGGCATTTTGTAAATAAAATATGAACTTGGCCAAACAAATTGGCATTTTTACACACACGTTAAAGTTTCGGATGTTTCAATCTTCTGGGTTTACAAGTCCACAAGTAAGTTCCGGATGCATTTTTCACACACACACTGCCCTGAGGCAATTCCTGAATGCATTCTTCACACAAACATTGCCCTGAGGCAGCCTAAAGTAGCCACAGCTGTAGATGTGACAGGCTGCAATGGAAACCAAATGACCACAGCTGCCTGGAGCAAAGCAGTTTACCAGGAGAACCTTTTATACACAAAAGTTCTGGGAGAAGTTCTACGCAGAAGTTTAAAGATCCAGTTGTATAAGTTCTGCGTGAGTGATTTAGACACACAGAAAGTTCAGGATGTAACAGCAAACATCCAGGAGAAATGTGTGTGTAAAAACACCCATTATGCTGTTTTCAGTAAAGTATGTGTATTATGATCAGAAATTTGGAAGCAATGTTAAAAAAGATGAGTCAAAATCAACATCAACAGATGGCTCTTGCTGATCGTTTGGCATTTGAGAGCAAACTTATTTTAGTGCAAATGTTGGTTATGCTTTCTAGGTCAGATTCTACACTGTCCTGAATCTGCTTTGTACAGGCAACAGTGGAGAAGAGCCAGCGTAGCAGCCCACATAATACTGTTTCTCCAAGACAGTACTACCATCACTTGTACCATGGGAACGGAGAAGGAAGAGCAGGGATGGAGGGATGTGGGAACTGGATGTATTCTACATACGGGCTCTGTGTTATTGATGGAAATTAGAGTCATGGAGTCACAAGGCTGAAAAAGACATCAGTGGTCATCTAATCCAGCCCACTGCACCACTGCAGGACCCGCCACACTCCAACCGTCCACACTAGAGGCAGGAAAACCAGTAAATCCGGTATCCGATAATGCCGGTACCGGGCGTACCGGCATTATCGGATTCGACCCGGTAAATCCGGTCCGGGTACCGGATTCTGGGTACTGGATTTTTTTTACATTGCAGCCATTTAAAAATGGCTGCAATGTAAAACTTAAAGCCCCACCAAAAAAGTTAAAAAAAACAAACCCTCCCCGAGTCCAGGCTGCGCGGGTGGAAGGGGGGACACCCCCCCCCCCCTGCCCAGCCTGGATTTTTGTTTAAAAAAAGACTCAGAGGCGAGCCCACCCCCCAGCACCAGCGGCCGCGGCGTCCCCGCAGCCGCCGGTAAGTATGACCCGATCCCTGGGGGGGGTGTTTAACACCCCCCCAACCCCCCAGGGATCACCCCTACTAAAGTTCAGTGCTTGCTTACCTTGCGGAGCTCCGGCGGCGGCGGCGGGCGGTCCGGCGGCCTCAGCGCCGGCTGTGGCTGCCGGCGTCAGAGACGCTCTAGGCCTTCCGGGGAACTTCCGGGTTTCCCCGGAAGGCCTAGAGCGTCTCTGACGCCGGCAGCCACAGCCGGCGCTGAGGCCGCCGGACCGCCCGCCGCCGCCGCCGGAGCTCCGCAAGGTAAGCAAGCACTGAACTTTAGTAGGGGTGATCCCTGGGGGGTTGGGGGGGTGTTAAACACCCCCCCCAGGGATCGGGTCATACTTACCGGCGGCTGCGGGGACGCCGCGGCCGCTGGTGCTGGGGGGTGGGCTCACCTCTGAGTCTTTTTTTAAACAAAAATCCAGGCTGGGCAGGGTAGGTGGGGGGTGTCCCCCCTTCCACCTGCACAGCCTGGGAGGGGGAGGGGGAAGGAATTCATTGATTTCAATGGGGACACAGCGCCCCATTGAAATCAGTGAAATAAAACTGGTACCAGCATACCGGATTTAATCCGGGAATCCGGTTTTTAGAGAACTGGTAACCGGTAAATCCAGTAGCCGGTAATGGGCCCGGGGTCCCACCTCTAGTCCACACAGAGAAATCCCACCAAGAGCTATAAGCAGAGACTGGGACCAACCAAAGCACACTGATGCCTGATAACAGGAAATAATTTTAGAAAAAAAGGATCCAGATGTCCCAAAAGAGACAAGCCACACACATGCTACAGGGGAAGGCAAAAAACCCTCAAAGTCAACTGCCAATCTGCCCAGAGGGAAAATTCCTTTCCCACCCCAAATATGGTGATCTGTTAGACCCTGAGTATGTGCGCAGGCCCCACCAATTTTCTTCCTTCCCTATGGAAATTGAGACAGGCATGGGGGCCTGTGGACCCATAACTCTATTGCTGCATTAGCTGAAAAGGGATTAGGCAGCCACAACACTATAGGATAGCGGTTCTTAACTTTTTGAATCGTGCCCCATTCCACTTGTCTTCAGGTTTTCCCTTCCGCACTGCACAAACATACAGCTTGCTCCCACTTTTCCTTCTCCCACCCTCTTGTTGCTTCCCCACCCCCCACTCTCAGTGTTCTTAGATGGACGCAGGACTATCCACCCCGAGAACTGCTCTGGAGTTGCACCTCTGCATCCACCCGCTCTCAGTCATGCCTGGGTCCACTTCAGACAGACCCAGCAGGTTCCCCGGGCCATGGGCCATCTGTGCAGCACCCCCCAACCCCAAACACACACACCATAGAGTTGTGCGAAATCACCCAATGCTCAAGGCTGGCACCTGAAACTCTATAGTGCTACCCTGGGCAACAGCCAGCTGGAAGCAGAGCTGCAGCATGGGTCCACACATCAAATGGACAACTGTTCTGCTTTGGGCTAGAGGTTTGGCCGACCTGCTCCTCCAGCAGTGCTCTGGGATGTTCCGGAGCGCTGCCAGTGGGACTGCCCCAGAGCAGGCACAACTTGCTCCACCTGTGCATCTGGCATGGCGCCTTTAGACAGACTGGCCAGCCCGGGGGTGAAGTGGGCTGGCACAGTCAGCATTGGGGCTGCTTCTCCATCTGAAAACACCCTCTGTCTCCCATGTTCTTTGACTCTCTATACCCCTTGCTACTTCATTATTTTGGAAATGCCCCATAGCTTAATCAGACGGGAGTTAGTTTTTTTTACTGTGCTTCTTCTCATGCCCTCTTCCCCCAGAATACCGACTGCACCTCTCAGTTTGAGAGCCAAGGAACCAGTGGAACCAGTACCAACTTCTGATTCTTGCAGCCATAGGTGACTGGTAACTGTTGATAGTGAGGGGTGAGGCACAGGAGTGGGGGCTTGGCAGGTGTTCTATAGGAATCTATAAGGCTTCTGAAAATTTGGGGGATCACCCCACTCCACTAGTTACCTATGCTTGCATGCCCCCTACCTGGTGGACAAAGTAATTTGGCTTTTGTCAACAGTGTGGGTGCGATGAGTTCTGTTCTACAACAGTGCTTCCAGCCCCATGCTTAGGGGCGGATTGGCCATTGAATGCACTGGGGTGGGCCGGCTGGGTCAGTCACGCTGTCTTTTTAAAAATTATTCTTAACACACACACACACAAAAAATTGTTAGTCCTGACCCCTGTCGGGTTGGGTTGGGGGGGGGAGGGCTTACCTGACTCTCCCTCCTAGTAGCGCTGCAGCAGCAGCAACAGCGCTGGGAGATAAGGCTGTTTGTTTACAAACAGCTCCTGCCCATGTACTGATCAGAAGGTTGCTACCTTGTAAAGAAGGTTCTTCGAGATGGCTCTCAACATTCTCACAATTGGGTTGTGC
>QEPC01014254.1:5331283-5347369 GCA_003113815.1 Sphenodon punctatus | reverse complement strand
TCACCACAGGAGTTACCTCCCACTCCAGTCCCCAGAACTCCCCCTCTCACCAGGAGTCCCCTTGAGCCATGCCCCCCCGTCTCACCGGGGGGCAAGGCCCAGCTCCCCAGGACTCACCCTCTCACAGGGGGTCCCCCAAACCCTTCCTAAGGGCCACCTCCCCTCCTCTCACCAGGGGGCTAGGCCCTATCCACCCTAACCCACTCCCCATGCCCCCCACCCTCAACCCACACCCACTGCATCCCCACAAGCCCCTTAAAACCACAAGTTAAAAACAAGATTAAAAAAACCCCCACCTCCCCATAACAACAGTAGCAATAATATTAATGGGGTGGTGACAACAACAACAAAATAAGCTACAGAAACTATAGATGTCTGTCCGGCGGAGGGGCCCCCTGCGTCCTGGCCCAGTGAACGGCCCCAGTCAACGGCCGACACCCTTTGAGTGTCACCCGAGGGCTGGTGCCCGAGGGCTGGCGCCCACAGGGCCCCGCCCTGGCAGTTAGTTATTACCTGGGGAAGGAGGAGGGAGAAGCAGAGTGACAACAGGCTCCTCCAATCCACACAGCCCCAGCACCAAACACAGCAGTGCAGCTTGTCCCCCTTTACTGTTTACCATCTACATGCTTTACCACATACTGTATACCGATTTATCACGTACCGCTTACCGTGTACACGCTCAACCCGGTAATGTGCATGTGAAAAATGGCTGCCCTTTCCCAAAATGGCAGCAATGCTGCTGGTGCCATCTTGGAAGAGGGCTGCACGTGCACAGAACAACTACACTGGCCATTTCGCGCATGCGCATTACCAGGTCAAACATGGTACACAATAAGTACCTGGAAAATAGCCAAGGGACTGCGGATCTGTATAGAGAATGGTTGATCCCGCCTGATGGCCCAAAATATCTGGCCGAGTTGTGTATGCGGGATACCAGAGTGGCCTTTACCCTGGCCAGATTAAACAACTTTCCGTCAGCTGTCACGGAGGGTAGATTTACCAGTACCCCGTGGGAGGATAGATTCTGTCAGCAATGTAGTATGGACAAAGTGGAGACAATAAGGCACATTCTCTTAGAGTGCCCGGTGTATCAATTTTGGAGAGAGCTGTATATAACACCGGTGATTAGTATCACCGCCCAAATCACGGAAGTTGCTCTCTTATGCTCTCTCTTGTGATAAGGATAACAGGATTTCCAAGAATGTGGTAAAATTTCTGAGCAGGGTTTATTGGGTGAAAAAGAAACAAGTGAGGCCTTTAGGTGACTAGGTGGTTTGGCTTATAGTAGGTCCCTGGGGTATTAACTTTGTGGGTGGGGGTGAGGAATGGGTATGTTATGATCAAGGCTACTTTGGGGGTCATATGAATATGTTCAGTCTCTGGGCTCCTGGTGGGGGGGAGTTCTTTCAGGTTGGTAGCCTGACTGGACATTTAGCTATATTGCCCATGGCCCCTTCTTTTTTCCCTCCTAAATTGCCTAATTTGATAAACTGCCTAAGTATAATCGGGGACTAATCCTAATTAGAAACCTGAAATAGAAGCTATATTGTATTTTATTTTGTTTGTTGGATTGTATTTTGATTTAATGTATATTGTAGAATGATGTTGGTTGCAATGGCCATATGGCTAGGCGAAATAAATAAATTTGATTTGGTACCTGGTAAATCATTGGGTGATTTTACACACACATTTCTCCTGGATGTTTGCTGTTACATCCTGAACTTTCTGTGTTTCTAAATCACTCATGCAGATCTTAAACATCTGACTCTTTGAACTTCTGCGTATAACTTCTCCCAGAACTTTTTTGTGTAAAAGGTTTTCCTGGTAAACTGCTTGGCTCCAGGCAGCTGTGGTCACTTGGTTTCCATGGCAGCCTGTCACGTCTACAGCTGCGGCTACTTTAGGCTGCCTCAGGGCAGTGTTTGTGTGAAGAATGCATCCAGAAACTGCCTCAGCGCAGTGTGTGTGTTTGAAAAATGCATCCGGAACTTATTTGTGGACTTGTAAACCCAGAAGATTGAAAACTCCGGAACTTCAAAGTGTGTGTAAAAATGCCCAGTATATGGTACATGGTAAATAAAAGTAAATGGTAAATCGAGAAAAATTCTTGACTGACATCTCGAACCATTACTGACATTGTCCTGAGATCGTGGTAAATTCTCGTAAAATCTTTGTGAGAAAAAAATTGTTCTTTGAGCCATAACCCCAGGTCAACATCTTTAAGCCATAACCCCAGATCACCATCTGGAGGTGCCTGCAGACCTGTGCAAGCAGGGTTTGTGCCAGACCAGGCCAGAGTGGGCCAAAGCAGTCTGCTTTCACATCTGTTTTTACCCACAGTTTGCCAATATACTACAGACTTCCCCGTCCAAAGTATGACACACAAATCATCCCTTCTACACACATTTTTAATACTAGTGATGTTAAACCCCACTGATTCTATTTAAGGAAGATCTTTTTAGTTTTCAAACATAGAAATGTAATTAAAAATGAGTAAGGAGATGATTAGGACCAGTGCCCCTCGCCCTTTGTCACAAAGTGTCACAACTCCATCCCTTTTTACTTAACATACTTTGTGGGCAGCCGGGGTCTATATATCTGTGACCTCATGCATGCCTAACTATACTGCCTGGTAGCTGTTTGTTTGTTTGTTTGTTTGTATCCCTCTCTTCCCAAGGCTCAGGGTGGTTTACAAAAACAAAACACACAAAATAATAAAAATATATGAGCCCCAGGACCAAGTTCTTCTACTTCTGTTGGTGAAAACATAGAAAATGATACATGTATGTTTTTAATTTAGCTCCCAGATTCCTCAATAACTTAGAATATTACTTGGTTTTCCGCAGCATATGTGACTAAAATGTTTATAAAGTAACACTTTTTTCTGTAGCTACAATTTTAAGATCAAAGATAAAAAAAATATCTTGAGTGTTATCCTGATTCTTGGGTTTTTCATTCCTTCATTAAATGAAACTGAGAAAGTCCTACAATAGCTGTAGTGTAATTTTACAAAGACTTTTTATTGAGCAACTGCTGACGGACATCTGTGAATCTCTCACAGCAACCCAACATACATTTTAAATTAGGTAACATCTGTTTTATTAAGAATGCCAACTCATCTTTAGTGGGACTGGATGGCTTGTGTTTAGATGTGTAGTCTGTGGTAGTAACATACACTTTGCTTTATCTATGATAAAATCAGAAGAAATTCATTTCTCTACCAGCAGTTGTTTTACGAACTTTAGTGCAAAGCTGATTATGCATTTTTTTCTATTGTGTCCTTTATGCCTTTATGGTGGTTCTGTGATTGGAATTTGAAGCATGTAGCTGTAAATAAAAGACCTTGTTCTTAATCTTAGGATGATTGTTCACAGAACTATGTTGTATCATTTAGGCTGAAATCCTGAACCATTAAAGTCAAAGGGACCAGTCCTAAGTCCTGCACGCGCACAATGTTCACACAGTGCGCACACAACTCTTTTATGGGTAATATGACATGCAAATTGCACATAAACTGCATGCTATTTGGTGTGCAGGGGGAGGGGGAGGAATATCTAGGGCTGAGACAAGAGCAAGTGTTCCCATTCTGAAGGGAAATACCGACCTTTCGGGAATGCTTGGGAGTGTCCATCAGTACTTCGTCAGTTTCCGTTGATTCTGAGGCTTTACCATTTTTCCATCCCTTTTGTCACTTCCCGGATGACTTTTTTATCACGTGTCAATTTCTGGGAATTTTTTTGGCACTTTCTTAGACTTCTTATTCACTTTCCTGCAATTTTGTGACAGTTTTATGGAAGTTCACAGCACTTTTGGCAACTTCCAGCACTTCCTCGATGCTTAGCCAGCAGGTTTTCATCTCCACAGCCACTAGGGGTGCGCGTGGGGTACACCTGGAGCTTGGGACTGGCCTGTGGCAGCCATGTTCGGTGTGAGAACAGTATCAGACAATAACGAAAACAGCAGGGAAGCCAGTAAATGTCTGTTGCATGAATCTCAGCTAATGCTGTTTCTGATGGAAGCAGCATTCACTGAGATTTTCAGTTTCATTTCTAAATATTGCCATTGACTTTAATAGGTGAAGAAGATTATACTTGAACTGTAACAGATTACTGTGAACACAGGAAATACCATTTCTCAGCTACAGTAATTTTTTAGTCTTTTTTTTTGTAAAAGCTGCTTTATTTTTCATGCATTAAAATGTATATTTTGCTGCAACATTCTTTCATTCGTTTTCATATGCATCTCTTTCAGAATAAAATTAGGTTTTATCTCATGCATGCATTTGTTTTATTTGCTTGTTACCTGACATCCCTTTGTATTAGAACTCCAGGCTACCTGCTTTTTTTCCTTTGCTGCCATATAAAAATCCATTTTTAGAGGATGCTTCACTAGACCAATAAAAGTTAACCCAATTTAAGGAAAACCTGTACTTTCATATGCATAATACAAATATGTGCATAGTCGCATAAGAATATCTGGCTGGATCTGGGACTGTTTTGTTGCAAAACCACAGACTGAAGAAGCAAATTGCCCACTTCCATTCTTTTAGTGAGTGCAAAACATATTTTTTCCATTATTTTCATCAAAGAGATGCAGATGGATCTTCAGTGGTTTATTACGTTCAGACATGAAGCTTTGGGGGATTGACATTTCTATTGGTAAGGCTGAAGAATAATTGGATGAGGCCACACGAGAGGTGGCAGCCAGATCCCCACATGGCCCCATGGTGGGCAGTTGCCACCCCCACACTGGGGCATGTGGATGTGGATGGAGCCTGTCAGGTAGTTTCAGGGAAGCTGGGAGGGCTGGACCCTGTTCAAGTCGCCGCGGACTGCCACATCTCTCTCCCCTGGCTGGACTGAGAGCCCACCCGTGACTGTGATGTGGCCACGCACAACGGGTGCTACCCATCGCCCATGGCCCCACATCATTATTATTATTTTATTATTATTATTAACAAACATTTATATAGCGCCAGCAGTGTACCTGGCACTTTACAAAGTAATAAAATAGACACGGTCCCTGCCCCTAGGGCTTACAATCTGAGAGACAGGAGCTGGGGGAGAGACTTAGGAAGGGGAACAGAGGGAGAGACAAGGGGTCTAACATTCATGAAGATGCGAGGTCTCAAGTGCATGTACTTGGCTTGGCTACGATGAGAATGAACCGCACCGCATGTGGTGGGATAAGCACCCCATCACACAAGTTGCTTCACCCTGGGCAGCCTTACCCAAGTTGGGGAAAAGCTGCTTTGCAACGCATCCTTTGAATTTTTCTGAGGTCGTGTCACAGAGCAGACCCACCCTGGGGTGGGGGGAACATATGGTGGGTCATGGGCACATGACTCACTGCATTGTGTGGTTCATTTGCCCAGGGTGGGATAAACCTACCTAAAGCATGGTAGCCTCATCTTCCTGTCTCATGTGGCCTCACCCACTGAGGAGGCAGATGGATACTGTGCTAAAATGAAGCAAAGTATTAATTTCAGTGTGAACCTGAATAGTAATAATCAGGCCACACTAACTAGAAAGAGAGACCAAATCCTGTAATCAACCCTTAGGATTGCTTTGCTGGGTGAAGCACAGATTGAGAAGTGCATTAAATTGGGAGAATTTCCAATTTCCCCCTTTCCCTGTAGTTGAGACTTCCCATGTATTTGAATTTTATATACGTGAAAATGGGCAAATATTAAGTGTCTGAATGTTTTCAAGGTTCCTTTAGAACTTGTATTAAACTCCTATCAGTTGTAACAACTGTGACAGCAAAGGAAACCCGTGTACTTTTAAGAGATTTTTTTTTTTTTCAAAAAAAAAATTTGCATGAAAAAATAAAGAATAAAGCTTATTTTTAAGGTACGTATCTTAGGTACATATAGTCCCACATAACTAGAGTACCTCACAACATCCTGTCAAGTGCAGAAGTATTATTATTCCCATTATACAGATGCCGGACTGAGTCACAGGGAGACTAGAACTTTGTTGAAAGTCAGATATATGTATCTGTGTGTTCTTTTTTTGTCAGTTCCTGAAATAAATATAAAGTGCCTTTCATGTTAAATATATAGAGGACATGGAACAATTGGAACCAAAGATTTAATCTACATTGGCATTGTGCAGTGGAGGTCAACACAAGGAGTCAGGTTTTTAAGGAGGTTCAACTAGACCTTTGCTTGTGTTCAGAGAATCCCTATTGCATTGGCATGCACAAACTTAGAGCATTTTTTTAAAAAAACTAAAATTGACTAAAAAGTGACTCTGTAAGAAGGTTCAGACACTTCCTTCAGCATATTCTTTATTTATACGTGAACTCCTAGATGTGTCCAATAATAATAATAATTGTAATCAACCCTTAGGATTAATGTTATTATAATAATAACATTATTATTATTATTGTTAATAATAATAATAATAATAATAATTAATACTTAATAATAATAAATTTTCATTTTATATGCCCCAAGGCTCTTTAAAATAGTAACCTTATTTTACAAATGAAGAAACTGAGGTCACAGGGCAGTTAAGGCCTACATTTTTACTGAATTTGGATGCTTAATTTTCAAACATGTTCTGAGTATCCATATCTCCATCTGAAGCAAATGAGATCTATGGTTGCTCAGATCCTTACTATCAATGACATTTGCTGCTGCAGAAAATTTTATCCCGTGTGATTTGTATAAGCTAACAAAGAATATAAAATTCATGATTTTGTTTGCATTGAAAATATTAACTCCAAAATACATAGGTAGGTGGGAGGTAGCACTGAGTGGTGCATGTGTGATATTTTAATCCCTGGATCTAATGTTTTATTGCCAAATCTCAGCACAGAAAGATTTTTATATATATATATATCTTGGTTATAAATCCTTAAGAATAGAGAACTCCAATGGAGAACCAGAGAGAAGTTTTATAATAAAATTTTCTAGTCTCAGTGCATACGACTCTGCTGTTTCCTGTATTATTGTTGGTGACCTCTGTTTCCAATCATGGCCTAACTGATAGCAGAAATCAAGGGGCATGTTTTTAATTTGCAGATCACTTCAGTCATCAAACTTGTTTATATTAGGTTAGTTGATTGATTTTTCTGCATGTGTTTATATGGAAAAGGAATATTTTGTGACCTGATATAAGCTAATTGTTGCTGTTTTTCCATTAACCTTTCCTCTGCCTATTGCAGTTTTCTTTTAATTGTTTTAAGTGAATGTGTCATAATATATTAAACTTTTCTCAACACCATCAAGACACAGGTGTTTCAAAGACTGGACCAAGATAGTAACAAGAGATCAGGATACACTCTTCACAGACAAAAAAGATAGTTTCATTTATTGCAGAGGGTAATCATTGATTTTGTAAAGGATAAATTTTATCTTCTCTGGGGTCCTTTTATCTTTTGAATCATAGCTGGAGTCCTAAGCATTCTATGCCTGGTCCTACGGAGGTCCAGGACATGTTGATGCACATGATACACCCTGTGCCTTTCATGTGATAACACATGGCATCACACAAGATGAAGAGGAGAGTAGGGCAGACTTAGACAACTTACGTGTTTTTTAACGAGATAGTGTAGGGTCTCTGATTGGTACACGGGGCAGGGGTGTGGGGGAGTGCTTCAAACGAGCAGCACCCCTCATACACAGCCGCCCTGTCCATTCACCACCCACCCGCATCCAAGCAAGAGGCACTCCAGCTTTTCCCAGAGTGCCCCATGCGTGGACAGGGTGGGTGGTGCATGGGCCACAGGAGTGTGTACTCCCACACACCTGTGAGGGGGGTGGCCAGGTGTGGGGGTGACTCATTTAAAAACACCCCTTGGCTGTTAAATCATGGAGGAGCCACAAGCTAGGAGCAAGAAGGAAAAGTACTCTCCCAATGCGGGTGCTGCACTCATTCCCTTGTAAGGTTGTGGTAGACTAGAGAGACACTGTATCCACATCCCTCTCTAATCCCCACTCCCACCTGTTGCCATAAGGTTGGAACAATGAGTTATAGACATAAAGGGTTGGTAAGGTCCTAAATGAGGGATGAGGTGCACTCTCAAATTCCTAGATTATTTAATGGCCTCTGACAATTTTCTGTGCAAACATTTCCAACTATTGGAGCTGTGGAGAGGAGCAGCAATGTATATAATAATAAATAATAATAATAAATAATAATTAATAATTATTAATAATAAATGGATTTGTTTATAAACTAATTCATTTATACCCCACCCAATCCCAACATTGTCTCAGGGTGGCTTACAACAAATAACAATTAATAATTACATAATTTTAAATAACAATTAACACGTTGCCATCCCTGAGTGGAACGGGGACGAAGGCGGGAGCTAACTGAGGATGTATGATGGGGGCAACAAGCCTGGTTGCCCAAGCTGAAAATGATCAGTACTGTCTTGGGAGGGGTTTGAGGTAGGGCTGAGAACGACTCAGCCTGGGCTCCTGTGGAGGAGCTTAGCAATAAGGGAAGCTTTGAGTCAGTCACACACGCAAGGCCAGTGGGAGTAAATAAAAGCGCCCCACTGAAGAGGGGAGGGAATGAGAGCATTGGAGCAGTTTTGAGGCTTGCAGCACCTTCAGTGTGACTCAGTGTTTTAGGTCTGCTATATTGTTTCCTAAATGCTTTTGCCCCATGTCTCCTCCCAAGTGAATTCTACCATTCATATCATCCTCTCTCCCAACTGAAGCTGATTTGGGGATGGGAATGGCAGAACTATTTTGGTTCTTCGATGTTTACTAAAACAGAAACTCTCATTTAAGCTTTTCCCACAGTCAGGCATTTATAGGGCCTATCTCCCGTGAGGTAGTTTCTTTGTTGTGTACTAAGGGCTGAGCTCACATTCTAGCATTTCCTAGTCAGGGTATGTGTAAGGTTTCACTCCTCTGTGGATTCTCTGATGTACTTTGATTGTCCAACTGTTGCAGGGTGGCTAGTGCCAGCTGTGCTCCAAGCCGCTCTGGCAACTGAGAAGTCCCCCATCATCATCTTCCCCCCCCCCCCCCCCCCCCCGGCTCAGCAGCACCACCAGATAAGCCAGCTTGGCCATTGAGGAGTGTTGACAGTGACGTTTTCCCACCACCATTAGTGACAGTTCTTGGTGGGGCCGGGAAGAAGGTGTGTAAGCCTGGCCCACCCAGATTGCTTGTGGCTGCTGGGTGGGTGGTTTAAAGCCCACCAGTAGAACAGTTAGAGGAAGCCAGCAGTGAGAGAGTGAGCAGCAAGACCGGAGGTTCAGGAGCATCCCAGAGATGGGATAGGAGCAGTGCACTGTGGAGACAGAGCTGTGGAGGAACTGGTGCCCCAGGTGAGCTGAAACCAGAGCAGAGACCCTGGAAGCATGAGTCAGCCAGAGGGGTTCCTGAGAGTAAGTTGGTAAATGCTTGGAAGCAGAAGTCTCCACAGGGATCAGAGTGGTCTGGCTCTGCTGCCCAAGAAAGAGCAGGGCTGAGATAGAGCCCGCCATTAATGGAGTAGCCCAGTTGAAGGGCTAGGACTCTGAGTTAAGGAACTTGAGACTCGGGGGTATCCACCCGTGTTGCCCACAGAGGGCAAGGATCGTGAGGGGCTATGGAACCCTTGGACTTGGTAATATCAGAGACTGAGAGACTTCTCGGGAAGGTTCATGGGGTAACCAGGGACCCCAACTCACTGCGTGGCCCCGGGTACACCCCCCTGAGGGATGCCTCCTGTTACACCAACTTCTGAAGCTTTCCTCACACTCCTGACCAGTATTGGATTCTCTCTTGTGTGGATTCTTATTTTTAAAACTGTGAATTTTAAAAGTGAAAGAAGGCAAACATACATATAATGTGACTTACCTAAAAGAAACTTGAATCCTTGACCTGCCAATTTTCTATCACCTGCCGTAGAGGAGAAACTGTTGGTTTCCTTTTTTTGGTTTTGGTTTTGGTTTGTATATTGCTCACTTACTTTGCCACCAACGTTGTGTAGTCTTTAGATCCGTATTCACTGTGGCTGTGATTAGTTCCGACAAAGGATACATTTTCCCTTAGGTAGGTTCCTCCCACCCCTCTTCATCAGAGGGGGACATCCATCACTGCCTCTGAAAGTGATTATTTGTTCCTTCCCTAAGGGTGTTAAAAATGTGATGGTGGCCTGCTTTGTTCTGCTGAGGCACACTTTGACCCGCAAGCCACCTGCATATTTGTTAGTGCCCCAACTCATGTTCACCCGGGATTGCTCCTGAGCGTGTCAGCGATGAGCCCAGGCTGTGATCCTGGAGAACTCCAGGATTATAGCCCAGGCTACTGTCCACCCAATCAGGACAAAGCAGGCCACAGTGGGCTATAACATTTGTCATGGCCCACCTGACCCGGTCTGGATCAGGTCCGCCATGACCATCTTCCATGGTGGCTATCATTGTCCGCCTTGGTTTCCTGTTGTGGTGAGGGGCTGGGCGCAGCGCGACTCATGAGGATGGGGCTGACCACATATTCATAAAGTTTCCCACCCTCCCTAGTGGCCTGGCTGCCAACATGTGGCCAGATCTTGTTGAGACCATGTTGCCAGCAAGTTCCCTACCCAGGTTGGGTTGTGATGGCAGCACTCCCTCATCACTTCTGTTTACACCCTTTGTTTTCCTTTTTTCCTAGCTTGTTGCCTTCTAGTTACTATCCCTATGATTGCTGCTGATTCGGTGGATACCCTTCTAGAACTAATCAATGCTGCTTCTTATTTGCCTAGAGAAATCTCATCTGAGGGCTATGAATGACAGTATTTTCTCCTGAGTCTGAGGTGGAGTGTTATCCCTCATCAGCAATTTCAATATGTGCCAGCTCCAAAACACAGGGTATTTTCAGACGTTACGAGATCACAGTCAACCACAGTGAACCACGGTCAATCCCGCTGCGGGGCCAAAGCACCCTGAACGTCTGTTTTGCGGGTGCCAGATATTCACCACAGTCAATTCCCAGCAGGGGTCAAAATTAACCACGCTTCCGGAGCTCTGGCCCAGACCATCTCCGAAAGCGTGGTCAATGTGATTCCCAATGGGAAACAAAAAAAAGTAATGTCTGAATGTCAACCACTGGCCAGAATCAACCAAAATGATTCCCAGCCAGTGACAAAGCATGCAGCGTAGCTGCCAGGTAACCAGCAACAACACAGGCAGTGGAGGGAGATTTAAAGGGCACACAGCAGCAGGTGGATGTGGCAGGATGGAGCGAGGTGGAAGGAAGAGGAAAGCGGAGGGTGAGAGAGCAAGGGAGGAGGATGAGGGGGAGGTGGTGGAGGTGCAGGCAGAGGAGGGGGTTGTGCTGCATCTCCAGGTGGTGGAGGGGCAGCAGCAGCAGCAGCCGGGACAGGCAGCCCCGGAGACAGCAACCAGACCGGGGGACAAGGCACCCTTGAAATGGGTAAGGCGACTGAAGCGGGGGGGATCTGGCATCACAGGGGCACCAAGGGGGTTGGCCTGGGCAGCAGGAGGGGGGAAAGGGGTGGGGTCGTGGGACAGGGGTAAAACAACACCTAACCCCCTCATGACCCACAGACATGGAACCGGGCCCAGGAGCCAAACCCCTGGAGGAGACGGGTGCTTTCCAGGTGGAGGAGGAGGACCCAGAGGGCCCATGTGGGAGAAGGCCCTACCATCAAGGGGGACAATGGGGGCACAGGGAAACACAGGACTTCATCCGCATCTGGGGGACCCTGGAGCATCAACTGGAGCTCGTAGTAAATCAGCAGAATGAGCACGTCTTCTGGGAGATAGTGTGGGACATGGAGGCAGTGGGCCATCACAGGACCATGGCCCAGTGCCGCTCAAAGGTGAAGGAACTAAAGAGGGGGTACAAGGCCATCTGGGACAACAACCAACAGTCCAGACACGGGGCCCGGACCGCCCCCTACTTTGGCGCCCTGGACCATATACTCCATATGAAGGGCTCCATTGTTGCCTCATGGGGAGCGCCGTGGTCCAGGGCAAGGAACAGGCTGAGGTACACCCTCCTCTTGCCACCCCCAGGGAGGACACCAGCTCCAGGGCCCCCAGCCCCCAGGAGGAATGCCCAGGGACCTTGGGGACCTGCAGGCCCCCCACAAGCACCAGCACCAGCAGTCCCCACCCCCTGGCCAGACCGAGAGACTCCGAGGCCGATACACTGGTCACCCTCAGCCACTAGACACAGGGGGACCCCAGAAACACCGAGGGACCAGCCTTGGAGGGCTCAGAGATGAACATCGAGGGTAAGCACATGGGTGGGAGGGGGGCTGGACTGAGGGGGGAGGGGGACACACTGGGCAAGGCCCCCCCAGCCATTCCGGACACCCCAGAACACAGGAAGGGGGCCTGGAGGGCCACTGAGGGACAAGGGAAGCCCACCCCCACCCAACCCCTCCCATATCCCCACAGGGCACGGCACGCCTTGGCCCCGGCAACAGAAGGGTGACGAGAACGCTGGAGAGGATGCAGGAGAGCAGCCCCAGGAGCAGCCAGCGGTCCCCAGTAAGGAACACCGCCAAGTGGGGGGAAGGAAGGGCACCGGGGGAGGGCACCGGCCACCAATTCGATAGGGGGGTGGGGCCATAGACCCCCCAGCCATGCCATGGGATAGGGGGCAGCTGGCTGGGGCACCTAACCAGCACCTACAACAGGGCAACCCGAGGGGGCCCAGCAAGCCATGCCTGTGCCCCCGGCGCAATGGATGAGAGAGCACTGGGTACAGGTACGGTGCTGAAGGGAGGAGCAGGCAGAGGACATTGTCTGCTCCACCACCGATCAGGGTGAGTGGATGATAGTGGCCTGCAACAGGTGGAGGCAAGGGACTGGAGGCTCCAGGCAGAGGTGTGGTTGGAGCAGAGGCAGCAGCACCGGGACCATAGCAGGCAGGTAGAGGCATTTGGGCAGCTGGAGCAGGCCATCGACAGAATGGTGCGGGAGCATTCAGCAAAGATGGACCACTTGCATGACATCGGCACCTCCCTGCTCATGCACACTGGCACCCTGTCCACCCAGGCCCCAATGTCGGGCCCCTTGGCACCCCCACCGCCGCCGCCACTGCCCCAGCTGCCGGTCCACCCGCTCGGCCCGCGCATCCGCCTCCTGGTCCCTGTAGCCCTCCAGAGGGAACAGCCACCCAGGGGGCCCCATCTGGCCCGGGCCCACCTGCCCTACCACCACCGCCTGCCCCTCAGGACACCGAGGCCTCCCAGGACACAGTTGGGGACACAGACAGCGGCGGGGAGGGGAGCTGCCAGAGCTCCATGGCGCCCACAGGGGGAGGCCCCTGAGACGTGGGGGAAAGGGGAGAGCAGTCTGATGGGGGGAGCATGGCACAGGGAGGTGGGTGGTGGTGGGGACGGGGACACATGTAAATCTGCATTGTGCACAACTATTGCCTCCTTGGGTCTGTTCATGGGCCCGGGGCTGTGGGCGGGCGGGTGGCCGTACAGGGGCATGTGCAGGGTGCTGGTGGGGACCCCGGGGTGGTGGAGACAGCCGTGTGCACCTCACGCCTCGGCCTCCTGGCTGATCCGCCTGGCCAGGGCAGCACGGATGCACTTCGTGTATCGGTACTCCCGTGGGTTCTCTGCGTTCACATACAGGGGCACAGGGCCAGGAAGGCGCTGGGGCACGGGGTATTCGAGGGCAGCCCCATCGGTCTTGCACACGTTGTGCAGCACACAGCAGGTTCCGATCACCAGGACCGAGGTCTCCACCATGTAGTCCAAGCGGCCCGCGAGGCTCCTCCAGTGGTGCTTACACCCAAAGAACCCTTGCCCTCACTCCCTTGCCCCAAAGGCCCTCTCGACCACTGTCCTGCTTGCACACAGGCGGGTATTGTAGAGAGCCTCCACAGGGTTCCGGGCGACTGGGTATACCTTCATCAGCCACCGGATGAGGGGATAGGCCGGGTCCTTCAGGGTGCAAGGGGGCATCAGCACCCCCCACGATCCATGTCATCCCCATGTCGGCGAAGTCCCCACGGTACATCCAGGTATAGAAGGGGAGATGGTCATAATCTGGGCATTGTGGCTGCGCCCAGAGTTGCCCGTGAAGATGTCTATGAACTGCCCCCGGTGGTCCACCACAGCCTGCAGCTGCAGGGAGTGGTATCCATGTCTGTTAACATATTCCGTGGCCTCCCCAGCGGAGGGGCAGAGGATCTCTATGTGGGTGCCGTCCACGGTGCCCATGCAGTTGGGGAACCCTCCAGCCGCAAAGCCTGCCATCATGGCCACCTGGTCCACCAGCTGGATCGCTCTGTCCAGGAGCACTCCCTCCACAGCCTCTCAGATGTCCCACAGGATCCCGGTGACAGTGCTCACCCCGACGCCGAAGTGCTGTGACATGGACCGACAGGAGTCGGGAGTTGCTAGTGCCCAGACCCCAATGGCCACCCACTGCACCATGGGGATGGGGGTCTGCATGGGGCTGTGCTGCCACTCCAGCAAGGGCATTAACAGCTCCGCAGTAGGGCGCACCTGTCCATCCGAAAGTGCGCCCTCCAGGCTGCTTCATCCCACTGAGTCAGCTCCCGGGACCACTCTGTGACCCATACTCGCCAGTCAATGGGCCTAGCAAGCAGGGCTGTGCGCCCCATGGTCTCCCTCAACCATTGGAAGCCAGGCCACCCTGGACACCTGCAGGGCCCTGAGCTGGGCCAGGGAGAGCCTGCAGGTGTGGTGGGCTCTCCGGGCCCTAGCAGTGCTTCAGGCAATGGTAAGCCACAGGCGGGTGCCCAGGTGCACCTCAGCGGGCTGGATGCGCAAGAGACCAGTTTGGGAGCAGTACCACTCTGCGCAGAGGGCTAGGTGCATCCTGCAGGCACCCAACCGGCCTAACTCCATGGTGCACATTGCCCCGGGTGGGGGCAGCTGGCCCAGTTATAGGCCGTGGCACATGTAGCCCCATCCCCGGGGCCCTGCCGGGGTCCCCTGGGTCAGTTATGAGTGCTCTGCCTCCCAGCTGCCCAGGCAGGCTTCTGCAGGGCGGCCATGCCAGGGAGCTTGCGGGGGGGTGTGTGTCCATTGAGCGCACCTGCTTTCCCTGCAAGGGGCCTGTGCCACAGTCCAGCCTGCGCCCGAGCATGTGCGGGCTGCAGCTGCATTCCTACTGTCATCAACCTCCCACCTCTCAATGTTGCTAGCCTGTTGTCCTCGCCACCCTGATTAGTGTGTAGGCTGTCCTGTATGTACACTCTGTTCCAGAAGCTGTTCTGGGTCCGCACCCCATGCCTCGCTTGCTTGCCATGCCATGTTGTGGCCTATGGCCTTATCAGCTGGCCTTGAAGCTCCCCTGCATCTCCTCCCATCCCTCCAGGGATTGTGGGGGCCCATCTGTCCTCACAATTTATCTCCTTTGTTTCCTGGACCATGACTGGCTGTGCTTCCACTGGGCTCCCCATCACTGGACCTTCCGCAAGACCATAGCCCTGTGTGACCTGTGGTATTTCCTGGCCGTGCAATTGCTCCTGAGCTGCCCAGACAGCCTGTCTGGTGCCTATGCGAGTCTGAGCTCAGGGCTGCGCTACTTTGGTTATGAGGTGAGCGCCCACGATTGTCGGCTGCATGCGGAGACCCTGGGCCTGATTCCCTTTCCCAGTGGGTGTGTCCTGGAGATGAGGTGTTCGCATGTGGGGTGGTCAGTGGCGGAGACCATGTCTGCTCCGTCTGTGTGCAGCCTGGCTGTCTACACGGCCTGTCTGAATGAGGGGGGCCCTTCCCTGACCGTGTCCTACTTTGGCTGTGTTAACGGGGCCCATGGGTATCCGCGATCGTGTGGGGTGGTGTATCACTGGCTGTTGGAGCTCGGTCACCTTCCATGACCCCCAGCTGCTGACTATGGCTTGTCTGAGCCCATTAGGCGGAGCTGGCAGCGCTGTCTGGTGTGTGGTCCCGTTCCGATGTGCATTTGGGTCTTGCCACGTAGGATTATTATTATTAGGCACCGGAAATCTGGTAAATCCGGAATCCGATAATGCCGGTACTGGGCGTACCGTCATTATCGGATTCGACCCGGTAAATCCGGTCCGGTTACCGGATTCCGGGTACCGGATTTTTTTACATTGCAGCCATTTAAAAATGCCTGCAATGTAAAAAGCCCCACCAAAAAAGTAAAAAACCCACAACCCTCCCC
>QEPC01014254.1:5290262-5319260 GCA_003113815.1 Sphenodon punctatus | reverse complement strand
TTTTTGCTGGGGCTTTAAGTTTTTTTACATTGCAGCCATTTTTAAATGGCTGCAATGTAAAAAAATCCGGTACCCCGAAATCCGGTACCGGGTCCGGATTACCGAGTCGAATCCGATAATGCCGGTACGCCCGATACCGGCATTATCGGATACCGGATTCTACCGGTTTCCCACCCCTACTACCATCGGAGCATGCTTCAGTGGCCCCACTTCATTCACCTGGTGGGCCACCCAGTCCCGGGCCCCTTCATGGCTCCCTGTGCCTACTGTGCCCCTGTTGGTGGCCCCGCGGAGACCTCCTGCCTCCTCCCTGCTGCCGCGGACTGGTGCCTGCTTCCTCCATGATGTCCCAGCCTTGCAACTGTGCTGCCTGTTACCTGGGGTTCCACAGCCCCTGCCTGTGGCTCCAAGCTCCCTTCAGCCCCCCCTCTGTTCGCCTCTGCACCCGGTGCTCCCCTCCATGGCTGCCTTCTCCTGTGGCCAGGTCCTGCTCCCCATGCCTCCACCCAGCTCCCCGGGTTGCTGCTGACCTTCCTCATCCTCCGTCGCTCCCTCCTGTGCCCGTTTCCCCCCCCCTTGGGTGCCTCTGTGACCGCGGGGTTCTGGGGTGCCTGGTCTTCACCTCCCGGCATCTGCCCGTGTGTGTGTGTGCATCTGTGGACTGCCTGCACTGCTCCGGCTCTCCTTCATCCCCTTCATGGCACCCTCGCCAGTGCTTGGGGTGCCTGTCTGCTTCCTGGACCATTCCCGGGCTGCTCCCTGTTCCATGTGGTCTCCCCCTGTGCCTCTTGCCTGGCCTTTCAGGGCCCCCCCGTTCTGGGACTGCCTGTGTAGCTGTGGGGGTGCCCGTGTGGACTGTGCTGTTGTCAGGTTCTGGGTGCCATTTCCCGTGTCCTGCCCTGCCCCATGGCTGGCTCCCCCTTTCCCTCCCTCCCCCCTGTGCCCGTTGTGCCGTGTGTGTTGTCTGTCCCGCTGTGTCCCCCATTCCCTTCCTTTCCCGTATGGGTGTGAGTGCACCCGGGCGTGTGTGTGTGTGCTGTGTGTTCCACTGTGCCCTCGTTGTCTCTGTGCCTGCTATGTGTGTTGCCTTGGCGGCTCTTCTCCCTCTTCCCCTCCCTTCCCTTCCTGTTTCCCTTGTGTGGGCGTTCCCTGTAGGCACTTTTGGCTTCTTCTGCCCTCAGTCGGCCATGTCTGCCTCCCGCCCCTCCCTGGTGCCTTCTGGGTGTTTTGACCACGCCCGGGAATCGGCGTCACGTCTGTTGTGCTGCCCCGGCCCGTGGTCTGACGGCCCGATTCCCTGCCATTGTCCCGCTCCTGTCACATCTGTTCGGGGCCTTCTTTGACCACAGGGGGTGGTTGCTCGGTTCACCACTGCAGGAAATCCACTGTGGTGAATCGGGACCATGTAACGTCTGAAATCACCCACAGTGGACTTTGGGAATTAAATTGGATCTTCTGTTTGTCAGTGTGCAGCAGAGAACTAAGTTAACAGATAAAATTTAATTTGGACAAGTGCAAAATTATGCACATAGGGAAAAAAATAATCCAAACTATATGTACACAATGCTGTGTTCTAAATTAGGAGTTACCACTCAGGAAAAGGACTTCAGAGTCATTGTGGATACATTGAAATCCGCAGTGTGTGGCAGTGGTGTGGAACAAGTAAATAGGGAAGGGTTATTTATCCTCTCAAATAGTATTAGAACTAGGGGACACTCCATGAAACTAACAAGTAGAAGATTTTAAACAAATAAAAGAAAGTATTTTTTTTACTCAAAACACAATTAAGTTGTGGAATTTGTTGCCAGAAGATGTGGTCAAGGCCAGTAGTATAGCTGGGTTTAAAAAAGGATTGTACAAGTTTCTGGAGGATTGGTCCATTAGCAGCTATTAGCTGGGTAGATTTTGGGGATTGCAATCTCTTACTGTCTGGATCTGGGAGTGAAGATCAGGGAACAGATTGCCCCATTGTGACCTGTTGAGTACCCCGGTGACTGATATTGGACAATGTCAGAGACAGATAATGGGCTCGATGGATGATAGGACTACTTATGGAGTATGGCACTACTTACGTTCCGATGTTTTGTAGCATCCACAGTGGAAACTTTTAAATAGCTAAATATATGTGAGAGGTAGATTTTCTTGCACAATGTCAGGTTTATTCACATCACCACAATACTGTATCAGCATTTGCCTTTAGTTAGATTTTTTTTTCACCCTTGAAGAGCCAAACCTCCTACTCTGTACTTTATGGCATGTTTTTAGCATCACGCTTGGCCCTGTTTGTTATATTACCCAAGGTGTTGGTATTGATTTATAAAGCCCTTCATGGTCTTGGCCCCTCGTACCTCAGGGACCACCTCGCCCTCCACGCCCCAGAGCAGTCCCTTCAGTCTGCCGGGGGTGCCTTCTTGGAGGTCCCCCGTGTTAAGCAGGGGGCCACAATGGAGAGGGCATTCTCTGTGGCCGGGCCGCATCTCTGGAACTCCCTACCGGAGGAAGCTCGCCTGGCCCCAAGCCTTTTGGTATTTCGACGACAGTGTAAAACCTGGCTGTTCGCCCAGGCCTTTGGGGAGGGTGGGAGGGTCTAGTGGATTTTTATCTCCCCTGCCCCATTGATTGATTTTTGTATCTCGGGCCCTGTTCTTAATATTTTTAATATTTGAGATTGTATTTTTATATGTTTTAAATTGTTTTATATTGGTTTTATTGTTGGAAGCTGCCCTGAGCTGTGTTCAGGAGGGGCGGGGTATAAATTAAATAAATAAATAATATGAGTCACTGTAAGAGTTAATTTATGATTAATCTTTTACCACAATATACAATATAATCACCAGATCCCAACTTTTGTCCCTCCAATCTCTTCCCTCCACCTTCACCTTTTCATCTTTGGGTGAAAACAGACATGACATTAACCACCCTTTAACCACCCTTGGTGGTCATTTATGCATGTTTCAGGGCTGCATAGGGCACCAATATAGCCCTGCAACATGCATAAATAACCACCAAGGGTGGTTAAAGGGTGGTTAGCGTCATGTCTGTTTTCACCCACAGTAGTAATTTTTATCAGCACAGTTATGGCCTGGAGAAAACCTATGATTTTTCAAGCCCAGGTCCTTCATATTGTAGTGAAATGCACTGCCTGGGTATCTGCATCAGGTTTCAATTAGTGTTTTATATGAATGTTTACGTGGTAAATAGTCAATTCTGTATTTTAATTGCAGTCTTATTAAATGGTTGTGCAAAAGGCAGCTCAATCCGTACATATCTGTAGGCAATTTATGGGGTGTTTAAAATGAGAAAACTCAGGGGCTATTATTGTCTGTGTTAGGGATCTCTGTATGTGCCAACTAGCATTGCCAACTAGCATTACTTTTGACAGCTCGACACCACAATTAACAGTCCTGTGGTGTCATCACTGCCTGAGCAGTCATTGTTTGTACTAGTAACATGCATCTGTAGAGAAGCAGCTGTCTGCTTGGTGGTTTTGCAGCTTACAGTATGGATATCTAGCTCCTTCCTGTGGCATTTTGTAGCTACTGCAAGAGATGTGAGGTATGTTACCTGCAGCAAGCCAGTAAATGCAATTGTGTGATCAAACTAAAAAAGGGCTCAACTCATCTCTCTTTTGAAAACAGTGGGAACAGATTGTTCAGCTTTTTCCAGGGAGGTTTTTTCTTCCTCTTGTTTTTACTTTTGCCACATGCAGATTCCTCTAAAGACACCAAAACCAACACATACACAGCCAATTTCATGGCCTTTCATCTGACTATGGTGAAAAGTCTGAAAAGGCTTTGATTTTAGGGTCCATATTAGCCTCAAGCATATGTGGTGGATTAAAAACCTGTCGAGGTTTGGAAAAAATGTGAAGTGGAGAAAGCTGTGTCACCACAAATATTGGGACAATTGGAGCCAAGGTCTGACGCTTTACCCAACGGTTCCAAAATGGTTTGATACATAGTCCAAAGATCACGGGTAATTCCCGTACAGAGGGCTGCAGTTATTTATGTTTTCACAAGTGATTGGTGAGGTTTCATTTAATTTGTTGTCTTTTTAACGGAGAACCACCTAAGAGAATTAATGGATGCAGATTCCTAAATCACAAGGCAGAACCAAATCAGAGAGAATTTTTTTCTCTCTCACCTTAAATAGAGTTTGATCATTAAAAGTTAGTTGTTCTCATTTTCTCAGTAGGGATTCAAAACTGTGGCATATAGATTAGAATTTGAAACATTAAAATAAGTATTGGCTTTCATTTTCACCTATAACTCAAAACAGTCTTGTTTCATTTTCTGGATAAATATTTGACTAAATATTTCCCGCTCTCCTATGTCCCAAATAACTTTTTTGGTTTTCTTTATGACCCTACAACAAGCAACATGGAGAGATGGAAGAAAATGCATTAGTTAAAAATAACATCTCAACAGTATGCAGCTATTGTTGGCTGAAATTGACTGGATGCCACCATACACCTGGGATACATTTGATTTACAGCCTTTTACAATAGTGATCTTCAGAACAGCAGGAGTTTCTCTTTCATTCTCTGCTTGGCTGATCTTGGTCGTCTTATATTTCTAGACTAATTAAATTTAATATTCCGTTTTTCTCTTTCAAACTATTTTTTAAATAATAGAAGAAAGAAAGTTATATAATAACTAAAGCATTCCAGTCTGATTTTGACTTGAACAGCTAGCTGAAGTGGAAGCATGGAGTCACTAGCTCAATGCAAGGGTTATGTAACTTAGCAGTTTGGTGTGTTTAACTATTCTGCTTAAACTGCATCTCTTCAAAGGTTTTGGAGACTGATGATAAGATTAGGACTTTTTTATCTATAATTTATTTCATTCTACTTTTACACACACACACACACACACACACACACACCCCGCCCATGGCACCTCGGGGCAGCTTACAAAAACACCTCTATGCCACTAGTTCAAATCTAGTCCATGACAGCAAAGCCTAAGCGTGCTTTTATATGTCATATCTAGCAAGTGATAAATAAGCTGCAGACCAGCCTGTGGTGTTCCAGTGACATCATCCAGCCATTCATGGTAGTTCCAGATGTTATTTTAGTTGGATGGTAATATTGTGGTGGTTTATCACTGAAGATGTTTCCAGCCACACATGAATTCCCAACAGTATTCCAGAGTACACTGCACTGGGATTTTCCATGGTGCCTTGTGGCTAGGCCTCTGCCAGGACATGGGAAGCAAGCTCCACAGAGCCTCTGCAAAAAGCAGGACAATCCATCTGCCTTTCCTCCTCCCACTCATAACTCATTGCGGCATAGATCATTTTTAAAGGACTATGCCATGGCTGTGAAGGCGGTGAAGAAGGCTTTCTTCTCCACCATCATAGTGTCTGCAAAGTCTCACCTTGCAGAGCTGTTTTGGGTGCTGAGGGACTTGGTTAATCTGGTTTGCCTCTGCCTGAAAATGGAGTCACCTAATGCCCACTGTGACATACTTGGGTGCTGCCATTTTATCGGCAGAATCAGAGTTTGGGGCTATGGAAGCCCAGTCTTGTCCTGTTTGTTTGGATCAGTTTCAATTGGTTTCACTAGGTGCTTGGGGTAATGAGGGCAACCTTTTGTGAACTAGATCCTTCCCCTTCCTGACTGGTGAGAGCTAGCTGGTAGACATTGGGGCCATTGCTGGCTGGGATTGTCAATGCCCCCCTTTGGGAGAGTACAGTGTTGGATGCCCCTAAAACTGTGATTGTGCAGCCCCTACTTAAGAAGCCATCTTTGGACTCTGACTCTTTGGGCAGCTATTGGCCTGTCTCTACCTCTCTCTCTCTCCTCCCCCCCCCCCCTTTTATTGAATCAGTGGTTGCCTGACAGCTCCAGGCCCATCTCAAAGTTATCAGATTCCTGGACCCATTTCAGTCAAGCTTTGTCCTGGGTATGGCATGGAGACTATGCTTGTGGCCTTAGCCGATGACCTGCACCGGGAGATTGAGAAAGAAAATTCTACCCTGTTGATCACAAGGTGGTGTTGACATGATTGTGGGACCTGGCAGGAGTGAGTGGGACTACTCTTGAGTGGTTCCACTCCTGCCTGTCAGGGAAGTCACAGAGGATGGTGATGGGTGATTGCTTGTCATCCTTTTGGGACCTCCCCTGTGGGGTCCCTCAGGGTTCTATACTGTTTTACCCTCTTGATCAACATGTATATGAGACAGTGCAAGGTCATTCAGAGGTTTGGGGTGAAGTGCCATCAGTATGCTGATGACACCAAACTCTACCTCTCTTTTATCTGACCCAGGCCCTGCAGTCTTGGTGCTCATTGCCTAGCTGCTTTTGGGGACTGGATGAGGATGAGTTGATTGAGGCTGAATCCAGACAAGACTGAATTCATGATGGTTGGCCGGCCTTGTAACCTGGAGGGGACTGGAATTCCTGTTATTAATGGAGTCCAGTCCCCTCTAGTCACTCACGTTTGCAGCCATGGAATGCTTCTGGGCCCCTTTCTGTGCCTGGCTTGCCAGGTTTCTGCAATGACCAAGAGTGCTTTTCACCAACTCTGTCTGGTGAGGAGGCTGCAACCTTTTCTTTCTGATTTGGATCTGGCCACTGTCATCCATACTTTTATCGTCTTGAGGCTAGATTATTGCAATGTGCTCTATGGACATGCCCTTGATGACTGTTCGGAAGCTGCAGCTCACCTCTTTTGGGGACAGGGTGCTGAAAGCATTATTCACTGGTGTTCTGAAGTCTTTGCTGGCTCTCTATAGCTTTCCGGACACAATTCAGGGTGCTGGGTTTGACCTTTAAAGCCCTAAACAGTCTGAGCCCCACATCTCTGAAAAACCACCTTTCCTTCCATGCCCCTTTGCAGCCCCTGCAATTGTCTGGGAGCGCCTCCCTGTGAGTACCGTTTGTTAGTCTTATTCATATGACCAGAGCTCACAGGGAGGCATTTGGCAGACAGGGATTGGGTTGGTGTTTGGGAATGGGGAATGGTTCCATGGCCCCCATTGAGAGGGGGGATATGAGCTAGAGTGGGAATTGAAAAGAGGGTTGATGGGTGGAGGAGTATGGGAGAGGGTTGGTGGATGGGGTGAGGATTTGTTTTTAAAATTGTTTTTGTATCTTTTTATATGTTTTTATATGTGTATATTTTATGTGATTCTGAAGCTGCCCTGAGTCTTCATGAGAAGGGCAGGATAAACATATTGATTGATTGATTAAATAAATAAATAAATAAATAAATAAATACACTCCATATTTTCCCACCCAGCCAGCAATGGTGGAAAACCCCTGAGTGGGGATGTGGAGTATAACTTCCATCACACAGTTAAGGGATAGTTTTTGCCCCAGTTGCATAAAATCTCCCGCAGTAGATGGTCACCATTAGTAATGCTCATCAGATGACTAATTTCCACAAGTTTTCTTCACTGCTACCATAATGTTTGCAAAGTCCCGTTTTGTGGAGCTGTTCTAGTTAGAACAGCCTGGTGAATCTGGGTTGTCTCTGTCTCTGCCTTGTAATCTATTTCCTGCTGTGACAAGTTTGCTACCTACATTGCAGACAAAATTACTCATATTCAGTATGACTAGCTTGAGTGCCAAGTTAGAGTTTGGGGAGGCTCAGCCTTGTCCTGTTTATTTGGATCAGTACCAGTTGGTGTCACCCAATTATGTGGGGGGAGGGGTGCTTGTAGGGTTGCCTTGTCCTGTTTATTTCGATCAGTTTCAACTGGTGTCACCCAATGATGTGGAGGGTGTACTTGTAGGGTTGTGAATTAGATCCATTCCTGTCCTGACTGATGAAAATCAGCTAAGGGATATTGGAGCCATTGCTAGCCAGGGCTGTCAGTGTCTCTGTTCAGGAGGGCAGGCTGTCGGACAGTTTAAAAATTGCGGCCATTCAGCCCCAGATCGAGAAAACATCTCTTGGCATTGACTCCACTTCCAGCTATTGCTTCATCTCTACCCTTCCCTTTTTTTAGGGAATGCTATTAAATGGTTGATTACTGTGCAACCATAACTATTGGATTTCTGGACCCACGTCAGCCCAGCTTCCATCCTGGGTATAGTATTAAGTTTGCACTTGTGACCCTGGTTGATGATCTTCACATAGAGTGTTTTTAGATGTTACAGATCCTGCCACAGACTGCTCTGGGCCATGGTGGGAGCTGTCACTACGGCCAGGATGCAAATGCTCCAGCAGTTGGACTGGGGAAGGGGCAAGGAGATGCATGGGCATGTGTCTGCATGGCCTTGTGCCCACATGGCCTTGCACGGACCAGACCACTCCCTGGGTGATGGGTGGCCATGGTGACCAATGATGGCCACTGTGGGACCCGGCCCCCGGTGCCACCCCAGACCGCAGTAAGTAAAGTGGGCTTTCAGACATGAAAGTACACTTTACTCCAGATCTGGAGGCCAGATCCCAACCATGGGGGAGGGCTAGCCCAGGCTGTGACTCAGGGATTTCCCCAAGTCACAGTCCAGGCTAGCCCCCAACACAGTTGGGAGTCAGTCCGGGCAAACATCTAGCAGATGCCTTCAGGTGTAACAGCGGCACCCGGTTTAATCAGGCGTCCTGAGTCTACAAAGTAGGGCAGGGTAAAATATGAAACTGAAAAAAACCAAAGCCAAAATTCTATCCAAAGTCCCTTGGCCACAAGTGTCGTTAAAACAGTCTAAACTGAGCATGAGTCTATAGCATGAGACAAAATAGTGTGGTGATATCTTTTATTGGACCAACTCAAGTTGGTGGAGGTTTGCAAGCTTTCGGACCTCACAGGGTCCTTCGTCAGGCAGGTCAGGAGTTAGAACTGCAGACTGAGCAAAGCAAAGCAAGGCAGGTATATAAAGAGACTGGGGAACAATACATCATGGGAAGGTAAGGACAGAGTAGCGGTGGGGCAGTTAAATTTGAAAGGGTGGAGGGAAGAGTCAGTCAGGACTCCCCTGGAAGGTTCTTGTGACTGATTAGTTTAGGCTTGCAAAACTTTGTAGTGGCTTGTGAAACCCATGGCTTGGTTGAGTTCCTTGTATCCAGCAGACTGCTGAATTTTTGTTCCCAGGCACACCTTTTAAGGTGTTGTGAAGGCTGCCTTTCAGGACTAGAACAGAGAGTTCAGAAATGGTGTGGTCATTCTGGGAAAAGTGAATGTCAACAGTAGAATCTATGTTCTTGTCCATAATCATTTTCCTGTGCGAGTTCATATGTTTGTGTAGCGGTTGGTGAGTTTCACCTACGTAGTTCCTGTGGGGGCATTTGGTACACTGGATGAGGCAGACCATGTTATTCAACTTGCAGTTATAGTTTCCGTGTATTTGGAGTGTGTTTCAAGGGTGTCCGGGCACTGTTTGCAGCAGAGATGTGCGGGCAGGTCTTGAATCTTCTGTCATGGGATGACCTTGTTCCTGTGGGAGTAGGGCTGGTCTCGGTATCGGGGAGCTTGCTGCGGATAATAAGTTGGAAGAGTTTGGGGGGTTGTTTGAAGACTAGAAGAGGGGGTTCTGGAAATATTGCTTTTAGGGTAGGATCCCCATCAAATATAGTTTGAAGCTATTTGATGATGTCATGAATGGGTTACACTTTGGGGTGGTATGTGACAACTAGAGGGGTACAATTGGAAGGTTCCTCTTCTAGGATGGTTGCTGGATTGGTGGAGGTATGTATGGTGGTCTGTAGGATTTCTGTATATTGCTGTCTGTAGTGATCCTTCTTTTATGCTGACAGTGGTGTCTAGGAAGTTGATCTTATTATAGGAGTGTTCCAGTGTTAGTTTGATTGAGCGGTGGTGATCATTGAAGTTTCAGTGGATTCCAATAGGGAGTCCAGTCCTGTCTATATTATGAAAATGTCGTCTATGTATCTTAGGTACAGGAAAGGTTTGGTTGTGCATTTCTCTAGGTAGTTTTCTTCAAAGTGGCCCATAAAAAGATTAGCGTATTGAGGGGGTCATGCTGGTGTCCATCGCTGTTCCCATCATTTGTACATAGTGTTTGTTGTGGAATGTGAAGTTGTGTGTAAGGATGAAGTTTATGCATTTTCTAATGTGCTTAGGGTGGGTGTCTATGTGTTCCTCGTAGTCCTGGAGGTATCTGAGGCAGGCTGTAATTCCATCGGTGTGGGGGATGTTAGCGCAGAGCTAAGTGACGTCCATTTTAGCCAGGATAGTGTTCCGTGGAAGATTGTTTATGTTGCGCATTTCGCAGAGGAAGTCCATGGTGTCTTGGATGAAGCTGACCCTTTGCACTGCAAGTGGTTTTAAGATGTCATCTATGTGTCTTGATATTCCTTCAGTTAGTGTGCCATGACCAGACATGATGGGTCTTCCTGGGTTCCCTTCCTTATGTATCTTGGGAAGTATATAGAATGTCCCCGGGTTGGGGTTGGAAGGGATGAGGTCAAATAGTTCTTTCTGTAGTTTGCAGGGGAGAGTTTCGATGGTGTCCTTAAGTTCTGTAGTGAATTGTGATGTGGGGTCTATTAGGTGTTCTTTGTAGTAGTTGTGGTTTGAGTATTGTCTGTTTGCTTTGGAAATGTAGTTATCCCAGTTGGGGATAACTACGGAACCCCCTTTGTCAGCCAGTTTGATGCCTATGTTCTAGTTGGATTTGAGGGTCTGGATGGCATTTCTTTCTGCCCTGGAAAGGTTGTGTTGAGGGTAGTGTTTGTTCAGTATTTGCCTGTCCATTCTTTTCCTGAAGCAGTCGATATAGTGGTCTAGTGTAGGGTTGCGTCCAGCTCAAGGTGTTAAGTCAGAAGTGTGTTTTTTCTTTTTGTTGTCTGGTTGAGATGGGTTATTTTGGGGTCTTTCCTTTTTATGGAAATATTTTTTAAGGTGGAGGCAGTGAAAAAATTCCTTTAATTCATCATGTATTAGTGTGTTGTTGGGCTTCTTTGTTGGGCAGAAGTTAAGTCCTTTGGCGAGTACAGATAGTTCAGCTTTGGTGAGTGACTGTCTGGACAGAATTAAAATGTTGTGGGGTTTGGTGGTGGTGTCCTGTGTCCTGTGCAGATGATGTCATTTGCTGAGATTTTTGTTTTTTATGTGAATGACTGTAGTCAGTTTTTTGTTGTAGTTCTTTTGGATTTCTTGTAAAATATCCAGGTGGGATTCTTTGCATTTCTCTTTCAGGATGTTGGTGTATGAGAGGATTTCTTGTTTCAGCAGGATTCTTCTGGAGTTATATTAGGTGTTTTAGGTGGTTTCTCAGTTTCTTGGAAGTCCTTCTGTAGAGTTGGTCGGCATATGGTGAGTTGTATGTAGTGGTCAGAGGATTATATTTAGTACATCCATTGGGGATGATGTTGTCTTCTTTGTATTTGCTCAAAAAATAGATGAACAGCATGAGGCATACATTTGCCTTCCTGCTCTATTTCTGTCTTGAGTAGTGTTTGAGCTATATGTACAGTGAGACAGCCTTTCAGTTCTTTTTGATTATTAACATACTATTACTTTCTCTAGAGGATCCTAAAAGCTAAATAGAAGGGTTGGGGCGTGGGTGGCAACTCAAGTATCCAAGATGTGTTAGGCATGTAGGGAAAAGACTTCTTTAAATAGTGCCCAGTTTACAGAAGTTGAAAATTGTTGTAAGATGAAGGCATAGCGAAATTGCAATAGACAGCTTTTTAAAAAAAACCAGTTTATATTCTAAAAAAAAAAAAAAGTTAAGGCTTCATTAACCGGTTCTATTGACTGTAAGTTAACACCTTATTTTGGTAACATAATAACATAGAAGGGTCCACACCATGCCAGCTTGGAAGACTATAGTTTACTGTATCACTTGCTTTTTACAGCCCAGATTTAAAAATTGTTCTGCACCTGTTTTGATTGTGATTTAGGGGATTCTGAAGAGCAATAATTAACCATGGTTATTGACAGGACACCAGACAGCCAGAGCAGGCTGGTATATTCTTTGACTGCCTACAGCAGCCTATGGCTGTTTTTAGACGAGCGCGGCGGCGCCCGCGCTTGTTTTCAAAAAAGCCGGCAGCCCATTCCACACGTGACGCTGCCGCTGAATATGCGCATGTGCGGGCGATGCGCTTCCATTTCCGGCCGCGTATGACCAGCCTCGATCGCTGACCCGGTCAGTTCGCGCCCGGAAATGGATGCGCGTCGGCCGCGCATGCGTGTATTCGGCGGCAGCATCACGTGTGGAACGGGCTGCCAGCTTTTTTAAGAAACAAGCGCGGGCGCCGCCGCACTTGTCTAAAAATGGCCTATGTCTCTGTTTTCTCATTGATTGGCCAAGTCAATTATTGGAAAGAGTTCCAGTGTAGGTTTGTTCTTTTAAACTTCCTATTTTCGTTTTGACATAGTTGGGGAAGGAGGCTACAGTTTTTATTTAGCTGTGTACAAGGAGTAACAGTATAGTATAGTATAGTACAGTAGACTAGCTTCTCAGTAGTAAAGGCTGGGTGTTCATACTGTCTTAAAATTTAAACACTTTCATTGAAAAGAAGAAAACAACTGCCTCTGGATTCTGAAATAATGTGGCCTGAGATTTTTTACTCACTCTATCTTAATATTGGATTGACCAAATGTACATCTGCTTACAGGTAGCTTAATGTGAAAGTTTAGAAATCAGAATATATGGGTTACATCCCCCAGCTCCATTCAACCCTGAGTAAGCCTCCTAAGATCTTTGTGCTTCAGAGTTCCTCGCCACAAAGTGGGGGCTATCTTACAGGAAAACTGGGCCTGAACTTGATAATGGTTGTAAAAGCACATCAAGATTCTCAGGTGAAACATTCTACAGAAGTCTAAATTATTAGAGCGTGGGAGCGCTCTAATTGTTAAGGTGTGTTGCATGCTACATTATAAAGCCCCAACTTTCTATTTGTTCTAAAATGGGCATGATCAAAGTTAAGATTGTGAAATTTGTGGAGTATCACTGGAGTAAATGGTTCATGCTATGAAAATTTCAACTGCATCCTTTTGATAAAAGCTGAGATATCGCAGTTTGAACACTGCACTTTTAAGCCTGATTTTTCATTTAGGGGGGATTCACACGTGCGTTTAAATCGCACAGAATCTTCGGCGGCATAGTGCGATTTAAAAAACTCCGCACTTCCGGGCTGGTGTGAATGCGCTGAGCGCGCACATTTCCACCTAGTCCGAAAGTTTGGAGTGCGGATTGAAAAGTTGCTCCGAGCAGCTTTTCAAACCACGCTCCAAACATTCGGGCTAGGTGGAAATGTGCGTGCTCAGCGCATTCACACCAGCCCGGAAGTGCGGGGTTTTTTAAATCGCACTATGCCGCCGAGGCTTCTGTGCGATTTAAAGACACGTCTGAATCTGGTCTTAGTTGGACCATCTCAAACTACAGCGTAGAGGGGTTGAGTGTTGGTGGGGAGGAGGAATTAGTCTTTTAGAAAATTAAAGGAGGCTGCCAGGGGGTGCCTTTGGGGTTTTATTTGTAAATCTGATTCGTAGTTTTAAAGTTATGGGGTTGTGAAAAAACCCATGTTAGCCTAGAGAGAGGGGTGGGGCTGCTTTGAAGAGGAGCACTGCTTGCCTCCTCTTCTCCTGTCTTTCCCTTCCCTAAGTGGGGCTCAGGGAAATTGTGCCTGGGGGGCTTTGGGTGTGTGTGGGGGGCAAGGGAGCGAGGTCAGGGGGGAACTTTGTGTGTGGGGGAAGCAATGGAGTGAAGACAGAGGGGGCGCTTTGAGTCTGGGGAGCAAGGGAGTGAGGGCAAGGGTTCTTTGGGTGTAGGGGTAAGGGAGAAATGACAGGGGGTGCTTTGGGTGGGGGGGACAAGGGAGCTAGGGCAGAAGAACGCTTTGGGTGTGGGGGCAAGGCAGAAGAACTAGGCGGCATTTTGGGTGTGGGAGCAAGGGAGCAAGGGCAGGGGGGCTCTTTGGGTGTGGAGGCAAGGAAGCGAGGGCAGGAGGGCTTTGGGTGTGGGGGCAACATCCAATTAAGTGACTCTGAAATAATACAACACAGTTGCATCTTTGTACTACATGGGGAAGGCAAGAGGGTGTGAAATAATGAGGAAGGCATCAGATGCAGTAAATGGAATGGTTGGAATGACAGGGAAAAATGCAAAGAGTATGCAGGATCAAGTAAGTGGGTGGAATGACAGGAGAAATTAGAAATAGTTACAACAACTAGGTTCTGAATGAAATAACTGATTCAGAAGACTGATGGGATACCAGGGGGAGCAGTCCTATTGTTTAACCCATTTACCATAGCTGACACCCTATCTTTTGACTCCCTTATAGCCTCCCTCCCTGTTATTCCAGTTCCTCTCCTGTGTTTTTTTTGTCATTCCACACACACCCTTACTTCTGTTCCATATGACACTCACACACAGATAAACATTGTATTTCTCCCAGAGCTTTTGAGTTCTGAGTGGGGGCTAGAGGATTAGAGGGGCAACATGGACCCAGGACTTCTGGGTTGTCTGTTACAAGGTTGAGAGCTGAGGAGGGGAGAGGTGAACAGGCTAGGAACCAGGATTATTGAGTTGCTTGTGAAGGGAGTGCAGCCTACTGGATTAGAGTGGGGTGGAGAGACTGGAAGCCAGGAGTCCTGATTTCTCTCTTAAAGGTTTGGGACCAAGTAGATTAGACGGGAAGAAGGGGTGGGAGCCAGGACTCCTAAATTCTCTCTTCCTTAAAGAGGAAACAGAGGGGGGTTAGGGGCCAGCTCATGCCCTCCTGTCCCCAGCTTCAGTGTTGCCCCCAACCTGTAGAGGAAGAGAATTGGGGCTGAAAGACAAAGGCAAAGTGTGGGTTCATGGAGCCTAAGTTGTAAGTGAGCACAATATGTGAGACTGTACAATGTCTTTTACTATGGAATTATCATCACATTGGGGCTGATGATAGCTGTGAAATCAAATTGACATCTCCCCTGTATCCCTCACACAGTCCACAAGACTTCTACAAGACTCAACACATCAAATTATTGTTAAAGAGTTGATTAAATGTGTTATGGCAGTACCTGTTTTTAGCATTAAGTGAGAAATGATTAAATCAGCTGCTAAGAAAGGTAGAAACACATTAGATCTCCACTAGGGGTGCAGAGGGTAGTGCATTTTGGGGCACCCACAGCAGACACCCAATAGGGTACCTAGTCCCCATATTGGGTGCCTGGTGCCCCAAAATTGCAGGTATTACCGGGACTTCCCAGGATGCCCCAGGAAGCAGATTCTGGCACTTGCAGCTTCTCGGGCTGACTCTCCATGCGACTTCTGCTGCTCNCCCCAGACTCAAAGCGCCCCCTCTGTCTTCACTCCATTGCTTCCCCCACACACAAAGTTCCCCCCTGACCTCGCTCCCTTGCCCCCCACACACACCCAAAGCCCCCCAGGCACAATTTCCCTGAGCCCCACTTAGGGAAGGGAAAGACAGGAGAAGAGGAGGCAAGCAGTGCTCCTCTTCAAAGCAGCCCCACCCCTCTCTCTAGGCTAACATGGGTTTTTTCACAACCCCATAACTTTAAAACTACGAATCAGATTTACAAATAAAACCCCAAAGGCACCCCCTGGCAGCCTCCTTTAATTTTCTAAAAGACTAATTCCTCCTCCCCACCAACACTCAACCCCTCTACGCTGTCTAGTTTGAGATGGTCCAACTAAGACCAGATTCACACGTGCCTTTAAATCGCACAGAATCTTCGGCGGCATAGTGCGATTTAAAAAACTCCGCACTTCCGGGCTGGTGTGAATGCGCTGAGCGCGCACATTTCCACCTAGTCCGAAAGTTTGGAGTGCGGATTGAAAAGTTGCTCCGAGCAGCTTTTCAAACCACGCTCCAAACATTCGGGCTAGGTGGAAATGTGCGTGCTCAGCGCATTCACACCAGCCCGGAAGTGCGGGGTTTTTTAAATCGCACTATGCCGCCGAGGCTTCTGTGCGATTTAAAGACACGTCTGAATCTGGTCTTAGTTGGACCATCTCAAACTAGACAGCGTAGAGGGGTTGAGTGTTGGTGGGGAGGAGGAATTAGTCTTTTAGAAAATTAAAGGAGGCTGCCAGGGGGTGCCTTTGGGGTTTTATTTGTAAATCTGATTCGTAGTTTTAAAGTTATGGGGTTGTGAAAAAACCCATGTTAGCCTAGAGAGAGGGGTGGGGCTGCTTTGAAGAGGAGCACTGCTTGCCTCCTCTTCTCCTGTCTTTCCCTTCCCTAAGTGGGGCTCAGGGAAATTGTGCCTGGGGGGCTTTGGGTGTGTGTGGGGGGCAAGGGAGCGAGGTCAGGGGGGAACTTTGTGTGTGGGGGAAGCAATGGAGTGAAGACAGAGGGGGCGCTTTGAGTCTGGGGAGCAAGGGAGTGAGGGCAAGGGTTCTTTGGGTGTAGGGGTAAGGGAGAAATGACAGGGGGTGCTTTGGGTGGGGGGGACAAGGGAGCTAGGGCAGAAGAACGCTTTGGGTGTGGGGGCAAGGCAGAAGAACTAGGCGGCATTTTGGGTGTGGGAGCAAGGGAGCAAGGGCAGGGGGGCTCTTTGGGTGTGGAGGCAAGGAAGCGAGGGCAGGAGGGCTTTGGGTGTGGGGGCAACATCCAATTAAGTGACTCTGAAATAATACAACACAGTTGCATCTTTGTACTACATGGGGAAGGCAAGAGGGTGTGAAATAATGAGGAAGGCACCAGATGCAGTAAATGGAATGGTTGGAATGACAGGGAAAAATGCAAAGAGTATGCAGGATCAAGTAAGTGGGTGGAATGACAGGAGAAATTAGAAATAGTTACAACAACTAGGTTCTGAATGAAATAACTGATTCAGAAGACTGATGGGATACCAGGGGGAGCAGTCCTATTGTTTAACCCATTTACCATAGCTGACACCCTATCTTTTGACTCCCTTATAGCCTCCCTCCCTGTTATTCCAGTTCCTCTCCTGTGTTTTTTTTGTCATTCCACACACACCCTTACTTCTGTTCCATATGACACTCACACACAGATAAACATTGTATTTCTCCCAGAGCTTTTGAGTTCTGAGTGGGGGCTAGAGGATTAGAGGGGCAACATGGACCCAGGACTTCTGGGTTGTCTGTTACAAGGTTGAGAGCTGAGGAGGGGAGAGGTGAACAGGCTAGGAACCAGGATTATTGAGTTGCTTGTGAAGGGAGTGCAGCCTACTGGATTAGAGTGGGGTGGAGAGACTGGAAGCCAGGAGTCCTGATTTCTCTCTTAAAGGTTTGGGACCAAGTAGATTAGACGGGAAGAAGGGGTGGGAGCCAGGACTCCTAAATTCTCTCTTCCTTAAAGAGGAAACAGAGGGGGGTTAGGGGCCAGCTCATGCCCTCCTGTCCCCAGCTTCAGTGTTGCCCCCAACCTGTAGAGGAAGAGAATTGGGGCTGAAAGACAAAGGCAAAGTGTGGGTTCATGGAGCCTAAGTTGTAAGTGAGCACAATATGTGAGACTGTACAATGTCTTTACTGCTAATATGGTACAGAAGTTAAGGCGGAAGCCTTAATTTGTAATGTCCGTGCTTTTTAGTGCAGGATTGAATTTGCAAGAGTTTTAACTCTTCTTGTAGACTAGAGGGTTTTTTACTATGGAATTATCATCACATTGGGGCTGATGATAGCTGTGAAATCAAATTGACATCTCCCCTGTATCCCTCACACAGTCCACAAGACTTCTACAAGACTCAACACATCAAATTATTGTTAAAGAGTTGATTAAATGTGTTATGGCAGTACCTGTTTTTAGCATTAAGTGAGTAATGATTAAATCAGCTGCTAAGAAAGGTAGAAACACATTAGATCTCCACTAGGGGTGCAGAGGGTAGTGCATTTTGGGGCACCCACAGCAGACACCCAATAGGGTACCTAGTCCCCATATTGGGTGCCTGGTGCCCCAAAATTGCAGGTATTACCGGGACTTCCCAGGATGCCCCAGGAAGCAGATTCTGGCACTTGCAGCTTCTCGGGCTGACTCTCCATGCGACTTCTGCTGCTCCTCTGGTCCTGGTCCCAGCCAGTGTTTGCTGCTGCTCCTTAGCCTGGCTTGTTCTGAGTGTGGGGATGGAGAGGAAGCACAGATGCCTCTTCCTGTGAGCCATGCAGAACTCATGAACACCCACACTATATCCCATAGTGCTCCTATGCTAGGGTTGCCATACTGCCCCTTTAATCTAGGATGCTTCTGAAAGATACATGGTGCAGGACTGTATTGGTTCCAATGCAGCCCTGCACCATGTATCTTTCAGAAGCGTCCTGGATTAAAGAAGTATGGCAACCCTATCCTATGCCCTGCATTGGAAGAGGCCTCCTCACTCTCCTCAGGCCTGCTCAGAAAAAGCTGAGTGGGAAGACCCCAGATCAGCTAAGCAGCAGGCTGGGGAGGAGCAGGGAGCAGTGGCCAGGACCAGGACTGTAGGAGCAGCAGCAGTCAGGTCGTGAGTTAACCTGGAGAGCCGCAGGGAGCCCATTGGGTCATGATTGGGCATCTATTGATGCCTGAACATGTCCAGAGCAAGCCATGAACCCCAGTTTCACAAGGTGCCCAACTGGGTGGGTGCTTGGGTTGTTGCTCTAATTCCCAGTTCTCTACCCTCACAAGCTGTTCCGGGTGGTGCAGGGGCTGGTTAGTCCGGCCTCCCTCCGCCTGGATGGGGACTTGTACCAGGCCCGCTATGAGGAGTTTGTCAACTACTTCGCAGACAAGATTGCTCAGATTCAGACTGACTTTGACGTCGGATTAGGGGCAGTAGGGGAAGAGCGCAAGGGGACGGAAGTCCCCTCTGGTCCAGCTTTGTGGGGGGAGTTTCAGGAAGTGATGCCGACCGATGCTGCGGATGTTTTGGGGGTCTGTGAGGGCCACCTGTTGCAAACTTGATCCATGCCCGTCCTGGCTGGTGAAAGCCTCCAGGAAGACATTGGGGACGGTGCTGGCGAGGGTAGTGAACGCGTCCTTGCAGCAGGGGAGGTTGTCATCTTGCTTCAAGGAGGCTGTGGTGTGCCCCCTGCTGAAAAAACCATATTTGGACGTAGATGCGCTTGCCAGTTACCGGCCTGTCTCTAACCTTCCCTTTTTACGGAAGGTTATTGAGCGGGCGGTGGCACTCCAGCTCCAGCTGCATCTGGACAGCATCAGTTTCCTAGACCCTTTTCAATCGGGGTTCTGTCCCGGCTATGGCACTGAGATGGCGTTGGTGGCTTTGGTAGACGACCTCCGCCGGGTGATGGATGCAGGATGTTCAGCATTTCTCATTCTGCTAGATCTCTCTGCCGCCTTTGATACCGTGAACCATGGGCTGCTATTGAGACGGCTGCATGACCTGGGGGGTCTGGACGGGACTGTTCTTGAATGGTTCTGTTCATTCCTCTTGGGGAGTAGCCAGCAGGTGGTGTTGGGGGATGAGACATTGCGCCCCGCACCTTATCATGCGGCATTCCACAGGGTTCTATTCTGTCTCCGTTATTATTTAATGTATATATGCAACCCTTGGGGGAGGTCGTGATAGGGTTTGGGGTGCGGTGTCACCAGTATGTTGATGATACTCAGCTGTACCTCTCCTTTTCAACTGACCCAGACCCTGCCGTCTCGTTGCTTTCCAAATGTTTGGAGGCCGTGGTGGAATGGATGCGGCAGAGCAGACTGAAGCTCAACCCCGATAAGACGGAGGTGATGTTGGTGGGGAGTAGGGCTGATGCGGCAGCAGCTTTTACCGCGCCGCGATTCCGTTTCGCCATTTCGGAACTGCCCGCGCCACACCACGACTTTTCTGCGGATATTCCGCTAATTCCGACGGAATTCTGCAAATCGCGGAATTGTGGAAAAATTGCGGAAATCGCGGAAAACCACTATTCCGCTATTTTTTTGCACTGGCGGAATTGCGGAAATAGCAAAAATGTCATGTTTCCATGATTCCACTAAGTTGCGGAATTAAATAAGCGGAACTGCGGAACCGCGGAATGAAACCGCGGAATGAAAGCCTCTGCCATGCCGTTCCACTAATTGCGGAAACACTGTTTCCACCGGAAATAGCTACCGCTGCGATATTCCGCTACAGCCCTAGTGGGGAGAGTGAGGGAGGTAGTGCCCCCCCCTGGTCGGGGGGGTTCGCCCTCCTATAGCTCAGCAGGTCCGGAGTCTGGGGGTGATACTGAACACAGACCTTTGCCTGGAGTGGCAGGTGGAGGCAGTCACTAAGGCTGCCTTCCGCCAGTTGTATCTGGTGCATGGGCTGAGTCCATTCGTCGTCGGCCCGGACCTGGCCTCCCTCATCCATGCTTTCGTCAGGCTGGACTACTGTAATGCGCTCTACGTGGGGCTTCCCTTGTACCTGGTTCGGAGGCTGCAGCTAGTGCAGAATGCGGTGGCTCGTCTCCTGATGGGGACAGGCTGTTGGAAGCATATTACACCTGTGCTCTGAGCTCTGCACTGGTTGCCGATAGCGTGCCGAGCCAGGTTCAAGGTTTTGGTATTGATCTATAAAGCCCTTCACGATCTGAGCCCCTCATACCTCAGGAACTGCCTCACCCTCCGCGCCCCAGAACGGCTCCTTCGGTCTGCCGGGAGTGCCTTCTTGGAGGTCCCCCGTTTTAAGCGGGGGGCACAATGGAGAGGGCATTCTCGGTGGCCGCGCCGTGCCTTTGGAACTCACTTCCAGAGGAAGCTCGCCTGGCCCCCAGCCTGTTGACATTCCGGCGAAGTTGTAAAACCTGGCTGTTCACCCAGGCCTTGTGGAAGGGTGGGGTAAGGGGGATTTTTTTAGCTCCCCCACCTGATTTATGATTTATGATTTATTATATATAATGAAGGCCCTGAGTCCTGTTTTAATTAATTTATATTGCTATTGATGATTTTAAATTGCATTTTATTGTATTGTATTGTATCGTTGGAAGCCGTCCCGGGCTGTTCGCTGGAGCAGCGGGGTACAAATTTATAAAATAAATAAATAAATAAATAAATAAGATTTTGTTTGCTGAAAGCATCTTATTTCATTTGAGATTCTGTCAAGAGTATGCATTATTTGTTCTGTATAGCAATGGGTGAAATATCCAGATGAACTTTGTAACTATATCTGGGTGCCAAGGATTGTTTGATTTCATCTACTGTTGAAGGGTAGAATGACAAGCAGCTAAAGAATGTTACGGGAAAGCATTATAACATGAGAAAGTTATGCCTTAGCTCAAATTGCCTTCTTCATCTTTTCAGTGTTTCATGTTGCAAGTATCCTCACAGGCTCCAGGACATCATTATGAGAAGACAAACACAGAATCTGTTCTTTTCTGTTATCATGTTCCTGAGACTTGTCTGCTATGACACAGATAGCACAGGCTTCCTGCACATGTACTGCGTTTGTGCCTGACTTTGAAAGTGAATAAAGAACTGTGGTTTAGCAGAGGAAACATTTAAAGGAAATGAGTAAGTCAGCAGTTCGTTTCAGCAAGTACTTGCAGAGAAGAATTAGCAAAGGCAGTGATGACTCTGTGAGGAAGCTTTGAAGTGACTAACTCTGGTGTATATTTTTTTCCTTAAACTTAATATTTTAAGGAGACTATTCATACATTTTAAAAGACTAAGAGAAAAATAATGAAAATATAACAAACTGGTGTCCTGCTAGAATGCAGACTATTTCATGAAATGTTGGTCTTTCTTATCTGCAGAACCCGTTGCATGGGGGATGCAAAAGTATTCTGAATCTCTGATAAAAAGGAGTTTTTTGTTTTTTCTCAAGGAGCTTATTCTAAGAGAAAATTTCATAAAATTATATAAAATCTGATTATTGATGACTGTATGCATAATCTAATTTTGGTACTCTTCATTCCTTTTACACTAAATGGCATATGGAAGAGACCTGGATAGCTGACAAGCATTAGATAATTTCCAGCTTTTGTATTTTAAAATAAATATGCAAAAACACAAAAATAAACACAACCACTCCCACATCCAGAATGCAAAGGACCAAGAATGCAAAGGATGGAGAGGACCACAAGTCAGCTGAAAAAAATTAGAGGCATGCAAAACAGACATATGAAACTGTAAGCAGGTGCTCATTTATATGCACACTACTTTTAAATGGAATTCTTTATAGGAATAGCAAGTGAAATAAAAAAAACAGAAGTCTTTTATACTTTGCAAGCATTCTTTTTTTCTTCCACACCTTATTTACATTTCTATCTAACAGTTTACTGCATAGCTATGCTAGGGGTAGTTCATAATTACTTTCACTATTTTCCCTTTTTCTGTTCCAAGACCTGATTCTTATTTTCACTAAGGATACTTTACATCAGCTGGCCATTTATGCTCACCTGCAAGGCCTCTTTACCCTGCCCAGGTGCAATAGTGGAAATGAAAAAAAGACATTCCCTCTTTTGATACCTACTTATTGGATGTCCAAGAAGATAGCTGATAAATGCTGTCTGAGGGTATTTTCAGACGTTACGAGATCACGCTCAACCACAGTGAACCACGGTCAATCCCGCAGCGGGGCCAAAGCGCCCTGAATGTCTGTTCGGCGGCCACCAGATGTTCACCACAGTCAATACCCACATGGGGTCAAATTCAACCACGCTTCCGGAGCTCTGGCCTAGACCATCTCCGAAAGCATGGTCAAAGAGATTCCCAGTGGGAAACAATAAAAAGTAACATCCGGATGACAATCACCGGCCGGAATCAATCAAAATGATTCCCAGCCGAGGACAAAGCATGCAGCATTGCTGCCAGGCAACCAGCAACAACACAGGCAGCGGAGGGAGATTTAAAGGGCACATGGCAGCAGCCGGGACGAGCCGCCCCGGTGCCTTCCGGGTGCTTTGACCACGGCCCAGCCCGGGATTGGCGTAACGTCTGTTGCATTGCCCTGGGCCATGGTCTGTCGGTCTGATTCCCTGCCGTGGTCCCACTCCCGTCACGTCTATTCAGGGCTTTTATTGACCGCGGGGGTGGTTGAATGGTTCACCACTGCTGGGAATCCACTGTGGTGACTGTGGACCGCGTAACGTCTGAAACCACCCTGTGATAGGGTGAAAACAGTTTGTGAGATTTTGGAATTTCTGTCCACCAGTGGCTTTGAGCAGCTTTCACAATAGAAGGGAATACTTTTTTTTTTTAATGGCCCCTCATTCTTTGCTGCTGCTGCAATTTTTTAAAATAACCACTTAATAATCTAGTAAATTAGTAACCCACTACTCTTGCCAACAACACCCGTGGTATACTTGTTTATAATAGTTTTCTGCGAATGTGCTGTCAGTAGCTGCGTTCTATAAAGAATGGCAAAAATCTAAGACATTCTCTGACAGATGTGCCTGTTGTTTATGGACCAGCATCCACTGTTCTTTCAAAAGTGTAATTCTCAAGTAAGAGAAAATACACTGGGTCAAGCAGTGTAATTTGATGAAACTCCTCAGCTTGCAATAAAATGTCTCTCAGATCTTCCACTGGAACTGACATCTCAATCTTTTCCTCAAGTCCAGGAACTCCTGGCAATGCACAATACTTTTGTCATGACAGGGAAGGGAGACTGGGCTTGTGGTTAAAGGTAAAGGACTTTGTCAGACCTGGATTATCCTTCTGGCTCCCAGAGGCTCTGGCTGTTCCTGTGTGACATGAATGAATCACTTGACCCCTCTTTGCCTCTTTTCCATTATCTGTAAAAGGGAGGTTTATAAAGGAGGTTGGAGGTTCATAAAGCAGGTTGCGATCCTTGTATGAAAGGATCTCTGTGAAGTTCTACAGTGTAACATTCTCAGTCATAGGCCATTTTTACACGGCCCCCTCAGGGTGGGTGGGGGTCCATGGGCATGCTGGTGTATGCGCGGTGGGTGGGTAGGGTGTACATATGGGTACACATTCATCCATAAACACAGCCCAGTCATCAGCATGCATGAAGCAACCACCATTTCCACTGGTTGCTCCGTGCGTGTTGATGAGTGAGGGGTGCATGGGGATGCGTATTAGACGGGAGCATGCATGCACCCCCACTCACCACACGTGCACATGCCGCGTCCTTCACGTGGGGCTCTCCTACTCATGAACACCCAGATTTCTGGGTGTTCATGAGCAGGTGCATCTCGTGTGAAAAAGGTCATATTGGTCTCCAGTGATAAGCATTGTTGTCATTTAAAAATACACCTAAATACACTGTGCAGTAACTTAATAAAATAAAGTCTAGAATTTCTGCCAAATCTGAGTCTTCTGATGGCAGCAGGATTGGGCATATCAGCAGAAAGTAGCTGTAACTTCCATTGTAACTTTGGGGGTGAGGAAGGGAGGGGGAGGAGGGGTTGTTAGCATAAAGGTGCATAATGCAGGCTGAAACTAGGATGGTTGTCAGTGTACAGTGTTTGTTTGAGGAGATCCTGAGGAGCTTCCAGTAGCATTTAAAGTTGCCCCTTCATATAAAGAAACTCATGGACTGGGGCAGGGCAGAGGATTGATGGACGCTTCTGGGATACAGTAGTTCCTACAGGTGCATGAAGTTAAATGTACACCTTCCTGTATCAGCTTAACTGAACATGCGTATACATATCGGACTGCATACACCCACATTTTTGTTGTGTAACTGATTTTGTTAACCTTGTTTTTTGTAACTATGTTTCAGCTAGCATTCTACCCCTTTGTAATTAAAGGCTGCTCACCACTTTCCACTCCCAGTTCCCTTGGTTATATGAAGAGTGGACATAATGTACTTCCTGAATATATTTTCTAATTCCAATGACATGACTGTTGTACATGTGTTGCTTTCACTCTACTCTGTGAACATTTTAGTAGGCTTAATCATCAGCGACAGAGTAAATGAACTGTCACAGCAGACTAGGCAATTGTGATTGTTGCATAAAGTGAAGCAGACACACTGGAACATCTAGCATCATGAAAGACAAACTCTGAACCATTTTACCAAACCCCACTCATAAGAATGTCATTTCTTTTCCCCTTCAAGTTTAGTGTGTTGTGTTGTACACGACTGTCTAGAGAGACAGCAAGCTGGAGGGAGGGGGAGTTGGTTTTGGTTTATAAGTGACTGATTTGTGACAGGAGTTTCCTTGATAGTCATAAAGACAGTTTTTACTTGGTCACTGTGAGTGTAAATCTTCAGTAACAAACTGAATCAGCTCAAGTTTAAGAAGAAAAAAAACAGTGGAGTGAGAGGAACTGTATTTAAAAACATTATATTAAAACTGTTTCCTTTTGTGTTCTGACTTCTTATACTGGAATGTGCTTCAGAATAGTTCTCATGTACAAGCCAACATTTGTCTTAAGATTTTTTTTCTTTTTTCTCTTTCCCTCCCCTCTCTCCTGTTCTCCCCAACCCCTCACTCTGCAGATTTACACTGACTGGGCTAACCACTACCTAGCAAAGTCTGGCCACAAGCGACTGATCAAGGATTTGCAACAGGACATTGCAGATGGAGTTCTGCTAGCAGAAATCATCCAGATCATTGGTAAGACCTGTGCTCAGAGAAGCAGTATGAACTGGCTCCTTGCATGGGGAAAGTATATAATTTAAGTTGAATGTAGTTAACTATTAGATGAACCCTGAATAATGAACCCTGACTTGCTCCATATGTCTTCGAGATTTATGTGATTCTTCCTTGTCTCAATTAAAACACTTTGTTTTTGTTTGGAAGTGACTATTTAACCATACTTTAAATGGCCAGAACTGTATCTTACACACAATTGTCAGAAATGAATGCTCTGCTAAACCATATGTCTCCCATGTGTGCATTTTGTTAGCTGGAATGGCTCATACTCTCTGGGATGCCTTGAAACTGTATCCTGACCCCACCAAGACAATTGTGGAAGATTTCATGTCAGCAGTCATTTGGCAGAAGCTAACGAACTAGCAACACCATCTTTCACACTTCCCCTTTGCATGATTAGTGCATGTGGCAGTAACTGCTGCTAACAAGACTGTTGTTACTGTAGGATTATACTGTATTTAGAGGAGCTTGGTGTCAACAAAACACTGTGCTTTTCTGCTTTGTTTTTTCTATTCTTTTGCTGTTTTTTTCACCTCATTGTTTACTGTATTTTCCCCCCACCTCATTATTTTTCTTTAGCAAATGAAAAGGTTGAAGATATCAATGGCTGCCCCAGGAGCCAGTCTCAAATGGTAAGAATAAAATATATTTTTAGTAAATTATGCCATTTCTTAACTTTGCTGATATGTACTTTTTCTGTAATAAACTGTATTTCATGTGTTTACTATAGACTAATACTCTTTTAGTCTTCATGATGACTCTTGGCACATGCTTGGTATATGTCAGTCCACTTTCTTTTGGTAGAAACTGGCTCAGAATCTTGATATAGTTAAACACCTCCATGAGTCTTAGTTAATAATTACACAGCTTTAAAAAATGTATTATATTCCTGATTCTTCTGATAATTTCTTTTAACTTCTGTTTCAAGAGCAGTAAATCTTAGAACAAGCACGAAGTTGAATCTTTGTGTCTTGACAGCAGGTTTGAAGAAAAGGACTTGCTATCTTTTAAAAAATATATACATAGCCGTTTGGCTTGTCCACAGTGAAATATGAATAAATGTAGTGACTCCAATATTTTCAGAAATAGCACCAGGCATGTTGCTTCTGCTGGAACTCTCTGGGCAGTCCGCTAAAGATAATTTTATATTCTCAGACAACTTGTCCTATGTGACTGTGATTCACATGGAAGCGTATTCATTTTTAAAAAAAACTTTCTTTATTGGTTGGTAAATTCTAAGCTTATTAAGATAGAAGTTAATTAGGAAGTTGGAAATGTCAGGTACACTCTAAACTGTAGCGAGTTTCCCATTTTTCTTTTGTAGCTGTCTGATGTCAACACTGTGCTGTCTTTGCTGCCAAACCCATACCGAGGATGTTTAGCTGCATATTCACATTCAAAGACTGTGTGAATAAGGTGCACCAGTTTGTTGGTGGCCAAGTTGGGGGAGAGAGAAAATTCGGGTAATTTTTTGGGTAGATTTATATCTTAGCAACCTGCTGAAAGTAGGCTTAAAGAAGGAAGCTTGAAATATCAATAAAGGGTTAATTTTAGTTGGTTGGAGAAACTAGAATTTAAGTGAAACCAAGCAGGCAGGTGGTTATTAACGTAAGTGAGCAAATGTTTCCTCCAGCAGTCGACCCAGTAAGGCTGCTAGGAGGTGGCTAGTTGGAAGAATTAGAGAGCTCTGTACAGTGGTGTAACTGGCATAGCTGCCCCACCAGCAGTGCTCACCCCTGATTTGGCAGTGCCCATCAACTGTCCCCCTTCCCAGGTCCACCTCACCATGATGTATTCTGCAGTTGGCCCAGCAAAGAACAGGGAAGGTGCAGCACTGCTATCCATCCGCAATCTCCCATGCATGATCTTCTTTCCACTCTCACTTTCTCCTTGCCACTGGCTGATTTGGAGGGCGAGAGCTAGGCAGGTACCCACTGGCTGCAGCAGGAGTGCAAAGGAGTAGTTCTGTCAGATTACTCAGCCAGTGGGGTGAGCTACGCAGGACCGTGGTCTCCAGCCCTCCCGTTGTGACTGTTTGTATCATAGGGGGCAACAATGGAGAAGGGCACACACTGGGGTGAGCTACACAGGACCTTGGTCTCCAGCCCTCCTGTTGTGACTGTTTGTATCCTAGGGGGCAACAATGGAGAAGGGCATTCTTGGTGCCCACACTGAGGTTGTGGAACTCCCTCCTGGCAGAGACCCGGTTGGCCCCAGACCTCCTCTCTTTTTGACGTAAGATGTAAGACCAGTCCTTTGGTGGGTGGGTGGGTTCTGACAACCTCCAATGCCTTGTAGCGTTTTATACAGTTTATTGTTGTATTTTACCTTTTTATGACTGTAAGCTGCCCCAAGCTGCTATGGCAGGAGGGGCAGGGTATCATTTCAAATAAATAAATAAATAAATAAATAAAACCTATATTTCCTTACAGTGGTAGCTGGAGGAAATAGAGAGTCTGCTGGAGTCTGAGAGTCTTTGGTGTAGCCCAAACTGAGTTATTAAATATTAAAAAATCAGTTCTGCTGGCTTGTGCATCTGCAATAGACTACCCATGCTACTGCTGGCAGAGGGGCAAGCCCAGCGGTGAGCTTCAGAAGCATGAATGGGGGGGGGAGGGACTCGCCGCCACCTCCCTCCTACTCACTCTGCTGCTACTGCTCAACGCTGCCTGAGCCCCATGCTTTTGTGGCTTAGCTCAAGTATAGTCCCATAGCTTCTGAAAACTTTCATGGGGTTGCTGGAGCGGTCGCCACGCTGCTTTGTCGGTACCACTCGTTCACCTCCAAGTTGGAGCCCTATGCCATGGCCTCCTGTGCAGCAAGTGGAGCGGGTCCAGTGCCCACTTGTCCTTCCCGCCACCCCCCAGACAACATCCCTGGCCCCCAAGCCCTGCTTGTCCTCCTTCCACACCCCACAAAATCCCAAGCCCTAACCCAACCCACGTACCCCCACCCCTCCTCCTGCCACCGCACGACATCCCAAGCCCCAAACTGATCCCCAACCCCTCTGCTCCTCTTCCCACCCCCCGCACAAGTTCCCGAGCCCCACACTGACTGGCTGGGTCATCTGGAGCTGGACCCGGAGGAGTCACCTCAGACCCACAAGCAGGGCCCAGAGCGGTCACCCCAGGTTGCCTTCTGGTAAGGTTTTATTTATTTATTTATTTAAGACATTTGTACCCCACCCCTCCTGCACACAGCTCGGGGCGGCTTCCAACAATAAAACATCAAACAATATAAAAACAATTTAAAACAATCAAAGTTAAATACTTTTTAAAACAGGGCCAGAGAAACAGCTTCGACATTAAGACCATAAAACAAGGTAGGGGGAAAGAAAACAAAGCCCTAACCCTCCCTCCCCCCCCTCCCCAAAGGCCTGGGCGAACAGCCAGGTCTTACAATACCGCCGGAATGTTAACAGGCTTGGGGCCAGGTGGGCTTCCTCCGGAAGGGAGTTCCAAAGGCGCGGTACAGCCACCGAGAATGGCCTCTTCATTGTGGCCCCCTGCTTTACGTGGGGGACCTCCAAGAAGGCACCCCCGGCTGACCGCAGGAGCCGCCCTGGGGCGCGGAGGGCGAGGCGATCCCTGAGGTATGAGGGGCCCAGACTGTAAAGGGCCTTATAGATCAACACTAAAACC
>QEPC01014254.1:5253320-5276505 GCA_003113815.1 Sphenodon punctatus | reverse complement strand
CCCTTTTCTGTCTGTCTCCTCTGCCAAAACTCTCATCCACACCCTAGTCATCTCATGCCTCGACTATTGTAACTTCCTCCTCGCTGACCTTCCCCGCTCTCACCTTTCTTCCCTTATCTCTGTTCAAAACTCTGCTGTCAGGATCATCCACCTAGCCCATCGCTTTGACTACGTGCAGCCTCTCCTCTCTTCTCTCCACTGGCTCCGTCTTCCTGAGCACATTCTGCGCAAGCTCCTTGTCTTCACCTACAAAGTCCATCACAACCTTGCTCCCCCCTACCTCTCTGCCCTGATCTCCCTCCGAATCCCTGTTTGAGTCCTTCGCTCCTCTTCCATCCCCTCCCTCACCCTCCCACGCCTCCCCTGCTCCCCCAGCCACCTTCGTCCCTTCTCCCTTGCTGCCCCGCATGCCTGGAACTCCCTCCCTGCCCTCGTCCACCTGGCCCCCACCCTCCGCACCTTCATGTCCCTCCTCAAAACCCACCTCTTCTGCTCCGCCCTTCCTAACTCCTGCTAATCATCCCCACCCAGGATTATCTCCCACCTGTTATCTGCAAACTCCCAATTCTCTGTAACCAAGCCAAGAACGTGTACCTGAGATCTCGCATCCTCATGTATGTTGCATCCCTTGTCTCTCCCTCTGTTCACCCTTCCCTGTCTCCCCTCCCCCTGTCTTTAGATTGTAAGCTCTCGGGCAGGGACCGTGTCTATCTTACTCTTTGTAAAGCACCAGGTACATTGCTGGCACTATATAAATGCTTATTATAATAATAATTAATTAATTAATTTGCCATCAGTTTATGGCACTAGCCGACATTTTGCGACAATTCCAGGTATTCTGCGGCATTTAAGTTAATAGTGTCAATTTGCGACAGTTCCAACAGTTTTTCCGACATTTCTGACAGTTTTTCTGGCACTTTAACAACACATTCCAACAGTATGCGGCATTTTCTGACAATTTATGGAACTTGCGACAGTTTCCAAAAATTTCTCTGCTGCCGAGAAATAGCGACAGGCAATAGTGGAAAGTGGCATCAAGAATTGGAACAAGTATGAAGATGCTGTGTCCATTCCATATCAGGAAAACAGCAATGGATGGAAGGTTTCTGACAGAATTGTCGGACACTGCCGCATGTCGTTTCAGGCCTACTGCACACAATACTCCAAGTTCGGTCATACCATAGATCTATATAGAGGCATTACAGTATTCTCAGTTATATTCTCTATCCCTTACTGAATGATTCCTAATGTTCTGTTTGCTTTTTTGACTGCGACTGCACACTGAGCTGAGGATTTCAGTGTAATGTCCACAGTGGCCCAGCAGCTCCGGGGTCAACTAGATGGCTTCAGTTTTTTAGACCCCTTTCAATCAGGGTTTTTCCCAGGGTATGGCACTGAGACTGCATTGGTGACCTTGGTGGACGGCCTCATCTGAGAGATGGATTCAGGGCGTTCAAAACTACTCATCCTGTTAGATTTCTTGACTGCTTTTGAGACAGTGGACCATGGGTTATTGCTGAGACAATTGCAGTTCCTGGTGTGTGTGTGTGTGTGTACAGGATGGTCCTTGGATGGTTCCACTCGTTCCTCCTAGGAAGGAGCCAGAGGGTGGTGGTGGGGGCTGAAACATCTAGCCCCTGGGATCTCTCTTGCGGCGTACCGCAAGGTTCTATTTTGTCTCCATTATTGTTTAACATCTATATGCAACCCCCGGGGGAGGTTGTGAGATGGCTTGGTGTGCATTGCCACCATTCTCCCCCCTCTTGTTTAACATATGCAGCCATTAGGGGAGATCATGAGAGTGTTTCAGGGCATGCAGTGTCATCAGTATGCTGATGACATTCAGCTCTACCTCTCCTTTTCCATCGATCCAGGCCATGAAGTCTCCTTATTTTCCCAGTTTCTGTCAGCTGTGGGGGCATGGATGAGGTTGAGCCATCTGCAATTGAATCCTGACAAGATGGAGGTGATGTTGGTGGGCAAGGACTTGGGGGGTCTGGGGTTGGTTGAATCTACTCTTGTTGTGGGGGTTTGCCCTCCCATGGTCTCTCAAGTGTGGAGTCTGGGTGTGCTCCTCGATTCATGGCTCAGCTTGAAATCTCAGGTTGTGGCTGTGGCAGGGAGTGCATTTCAGCAGTTACATCTTGTCCGGCGGCTTCTGTCGTATCTCTCAGACTCTGACCTCGCCACTGTCATCCATGCCTTCATCACCTCGAGAATGGATTACTGTAATGTGCTCTACGTGGGGCTGCCCGAGAAGTTGGTCTGGAGGGTGAAGCTGGTGCAGAGTGCCGCGGCCCATCTCCTGACGGGGGCGGGTCGCAGGGAGCACATGACACCTGTGTTCCTGGCCCTGCACTGCCTGCTTATAAAGCACCGGGCTAGGTTCAAGGTGCTGGTTTTAACCTTTAAAGCCCTTCACGGCCTGGGCCACGCTTATCTGCGGGACCGTCTCACTCCCCATGTGCCTGTGCGTCCTTTGAGATCATCTGGGGGAGCCTTTTTGGAGGTTCCCCGGGCGAGGTGGGTGGCCACCGATGTTAGATCTTTTTTGGTGGCTGCCCCTGTGCTGTGGAATTTACTCCCAGAGGAGGCTTGGTTGGCCCCCACTCTTCTGTCAGACTTTCAGCAAGGGTGTGTGTGTGTGTGTGTTTCCTTGCATATGAGGAATTTTTAAGTTTTAAAATTGTTTTGTTGTATTATTCCTTTATCTTGTTGTTCGCCACCCCGGGCTGCCCTGTGGGCAGGAGGGGCGGGATAAACATTTTATATAAATAAATTATATAAATAAATAAATATGCTGATGACAACCATCTATATCTCTCATTTTCAACTGACTCAGGCCCTGCAGTCTCAGTACTTTCCCAGTGCCTGGAAGCAGTGACTGACTGGATGCGGCGGAGCAGACTGAGGCTGAATCCCGATAAAATGGAGATGATGTTGGTAGGTCAGGCGACTGGGGTGAGGGCTCCCCTCATTGAGGGGTTCGTCCCCCCGCTGGCTCCCCGGGTCCAGAGCTTGGGAGTCCTTTTTGACCCCAGACTTTGGCTGGATTTCCAGGTAGAGGCAGTGGCGAAGGGAGCCTTTCACCAGCTACATCTTGTGCTTAGGCTCCGTCCATATGTTTCAGACTCCGACCTGACTATCCTCATCCATGCGTTCATCACCTCGGAGCTGGATTACTGCAATATGCTCTACATGGGGCTGCCCCTGGTGATGGTTTGGAAGCTGCAACTGGTGCAGAATGCGGCAGCTTATCTTCTGACAGGGACGGGCCGTAGGGAGCACATGATACCAGTGCTGCGAGCTCTGCACTGGTTGCCTATAGCATTCCGAACCTGATTCAAGGTGCTGGTTTTAACCTTTAAAGCCCTATACAGCTTGGACCCCTCCTATCCGAGAGATTGCCTCACTCCTTGGGTCTTGGGGCGATCCTTGCGGCCTGCCAGGGGCACCTTCTTGGATGTCCCCCGGGTTAGCCGGGGGGCCACAATGGAGAGGGCGTTCTCGGTGGTCGCACCGTGGCTGTGGAATTCCCTCCTGGAGGAAGCTCAACTGGCCCCGAGTCTTCTGGCCTTCTGCTGGGCCTGTAAGAGCTGTCTGTTTGACAAGGCCTTCGGGGAAGGGAGTGGGTAGGGATGGGGGAGACGGGTAGTGGGTGGGGGGTTGGGTTGGGTTAGGGAGGGTATGGGTTATTTTAATCTTGGGGTTTTTGGTTGTTTTAGTTATATTTTAGTTATGTGTTTTTAAATGTTCTTAGCCACCCCGAGCAGGAGGGGGTGGAATATAAATTGTAATAATAAATAAATAAATAAATAAATAATTCCAAGAACCTTTTCCTGAGTGGTAACTCCTAATTTAGAACCCAGCATTATATTAATATTGTTTGGGTTAATTTTTCCATATGTGCATCACTTTGTACTCATCCACATTAAATTTCATCAGCCATTTGGATGCCCAGTCACACAGTCTCCCAAGATCCTCCTGCAATTCTTCACAGTCTGCTTGGGTTTTAACACCTGAATAACTGCAAATTTCATCACCTTCCTCCCTTCTCCAGATGAGTAATGGGTCTCTTATGAGGGACCTTATCCAAAGGACTTCTGAAAGTCCAGATACACAATATCAACTTAGTCACCTTTATTCACATGCTTATTTATACCCTAAACAAATTCAAAGAAGTTAGTGAGGCATGACTTCCCTTTCCTAAATCCATGTTGAGTCTTCCCCATAATGCCATGTTCATCAGTATGCTCAGTAATTCTGTTCTTAACAACCATTTCCACCAGTTTGCCCGGCACCAACGTGAATGAAAGCTGACAGTTTCAGTCGAAAGTATGGCTATTCAGTAGTGGTGGGACCCCGGGCCCATTACCGGTTACCGGATTTACCGGTTACCGGTTCTACAAAAACCGGATTCCCGGATTAAATCCGGTATACCGGTACCGGATTTATTTCATTGAGTTCAATGGGGCGCTGTGTCCCCATTGAACTCAATGAAATAAATGAATTCCTTCCCCCTCCCCCTCCCAGACTGTGCGGGTGGAAGGGGGGACACCCCCCACCCACCCTGCCCAGCCTGGATTTTTGTTTAAAAACAGACTGAGAGGCGAGCCCACCCCCCAGCACCAGCGGCCGCGGCGTCCCCGCAGCCGCCGGTAAGTATGACCCGATCCCTGGGGGGGGGGTTTAACACCCCCCCAACCCCCCAGGGATCACCCCTACTAAAGTTCAGTGCGCTTACCTTGCGGAGCTCCGGCGGCGGCGGCGGGCGGTCCGGCGGCCTCAGCGCCGGCTGTGGCTGCCGGCGTCAGAGACGCTCTAGGCCTTCCGGGGAAACCCGGAAGTTCCCCGGAAGGCCTAGAGCGTCTCTGACGCCGGCAGCCACAGCCGGCGCTGAGGCCGCCGGACCGCCCGCCGCCGCCGCAGCTCCGCAAGGTAAGCGCACTGAACTTTAGTAGGGGTGATCCCTGGGGGGTTGGGGGGGTGTTAAACACCCCCCCCAGGGATCGGGTCATACTTACCGGCGGCTGCGGGGACGCCGCGGCCGCTGGTGCTGGGGGGTGGGCTCGCCTCTGGGTCTTTTTTTAAACAAAAATCCAGGCTGGGCAGGGTGGGTGGGGGGTGTCCCCCCTTCCACCCGCGCAGCCTGGACTCGGGGAGGGTTTTTTTTCCCCTTAACTTGGGGCTTTTAAGTTTTACATTGCAGCCATTTTTAAATGGCTGCAATGTAAAAAATCCGGTACCCGGAATCTGGTACCCCGGACCGGATTACCGGGTCGAATCCGATAATGCCGGTACGCCCGGTACCGGCATCGGATACCGGATTTTACCGGTTTCCTGCCCCTACTATTCAGATAAAGATACCTGTGGAGTTTGTAAATGGGATATAAGAGCAGTGTCTTCCAAATCTGATAGAACTAGTTCTATCTCAATACGATTTGTCTGATGATGGTATTGTAGTTTTAAATAGTGTGAACATCGTCTCTGCAAAACTTTTGCCTGAAAGGCCTTCCACATACCTGCAGTTATTATTCTGTTAGATGAAATATCTTCTCAAAATTCCTTGAATAACTTTACTTTTAATTGGCTTTGATGCTATCTTATTGCAAAGTCCATGCTGAACTGGGAATGTGCTTTTTTGTTTATGTAGTTCACTGCTGTGTATCTTTTTTCTGCTGGATGTGTTCTAATTTGCCACTAGTGAACAGAAGAGTCTTGGCTGAATCCTCAAGCATTCTGTCAGGGTGACGTCCCATAGAACTGAATGAAGCTTGCACAGGTGAAACTGAATCTTTAGTTAGGAGATAACTTAATGGATCTTTAATTTGAAGCTGAAACTGTACATCAATCAAATTCTGCTGGGGTGAACTCTGAAATTGGATTGTTCTGATTAGAACAAGTTAGTTTATCAATTGACCTCAAACTGAAGAAGGAGACAAGGATGCATTAAGTAGAGTTTAGAAGGCTGTACTAACATTTAGGAACTGATGAAGGCTGGACATGTTTCGGGATGGAGGGTGGAGAGTGTGTTTGATTTTTAAAGTGTTTAAAATTATTTTTAGAAGTTGTGTTGTCGGAAGGGTGGTTGGGAAGAATAGAGGAGTTGGTTGGGTATCATGAGGGTGGAGGGATCTGTGGCATGGGAGAGGGTATAGGTTTAAGGGGTTTGGGAGGATGTTAGGGAGGATGTGCCACAAACACCTGGTTAGGGGGGGTATGGACAGGGGTGAAGGGTGGAGGATGGTGCCGCATCCTCCCTGTGAGAGGGGGGTACAGGCATAGGGAGTTCAGAAGGATTTGGGGTTGCAGGTAGTGGTGTGAGTGGAGAACTGTGCCACCTCTCCCCTGTGAGAGTGGGGTACAGGTATAGAGGGTTTGGGGGTGGGGGTGCCACAACCCCCCTGTGAGGAGCTGGTATGTGAAGGGGTGGTGTTCCTTGTTTGCCTCCCTGGTGAATTTTTCTACAGGGATATCTGGCTCAGGGGAGGCCCTCTGATTTCTTGTGGATCTCCATGGGGAGGAGTTACCAGGACAGCTGTGAAACAGATTGTGGTTGTTTTGAGCATGCAGAGGTATGGCAGGAGGGGAGGAATCATCATTGTGGGTACAGGGGCAGATGATTGGTATCTGTTCTCCTGTCCTCCTCTACCCCTGCCTTGGGAGATTTGGGGGTTGAGTTCAATGGGATCTCTGATCTGTCGCTGATGCTGCTTAATGCAAGGTTGGTGGATAATAAAACATCTACTTGTCTAGATGATGCTTCTGGGCCTGTGTAGGCCCCGATGGTGCCGGCTTGGTACTCGGTGCAGCATCAGCCTCGGATTGGGGGCTGAGTGTGGGTGGAGTGTTGGTGATCTGGAAAGACAATCTGGTCTTTCAAAGGTACCCAGTGTCTGACTTCCCAACATGGAGAGTGTCCAGCTGATGTTCAGGGACCAGGATAAACAGAGGATTCTGCTAGTGTACTGACTGTATAGCAGACACCCTGACTGCTCTAGTCAAGCTGGTCTCAGAGGTGGTGTTGAGGTTGTGGCGAAACGCCAGTAGGGGGTGCTATACAGCTGAGACACCCACCTCACTGTGTTTCTCCAAATCTCTGACCAGGGGTTCCCACAGCTGGCAACCCCCCCAAAACCCTTAGTATTCCACTGCCACCACTTGAGTTTAATTCAGAGGGTGTTCATACCACTCAAGACATGTGAACCCCAAAAGGCATAAGCCTAACAGCTTCCCAAAAGCACTCCCCTTTCCTGGCACTCTGTTCCTGGGATTTCCTCCTCTGCATTGGAGGCAGATCCCCAGAGCTACCCACAGGAGGTTTTCCTTGGTTCCAAAGCTGCTGGCTTCTAGCCAAATGGGGAGTTTCCCCCTCTCTCCTTGCCTTAGTAGCGAGGCTTGGCCACCTGGCCCAAAGGAGGCGTTTAATGGTCATCCAATAACACACACACACACACACACACACACCCAGTAGGGTAAAAAGAAAACGTAGACTTTACTGATACATATAAAAAGGAATAAAAGCATAGAACTAGGGGGTGATAACCCTTTGAGCAATCAGAGTCAGTCCTGTGGATATAGTAGCCTGTTTGGAAAGTGTCTTCCTATAACTGTAGCTAGCAAGTACTCACGCTGGTTCTGATCAGGTCTCCACAGGGGATGGTTTTCCTATGGGGTCCAAGTTCTTCTTCTGGCAAGGCCAGAGTTACTGTTAAGCCATATAGTCCATGAGTGCCTCCAGGCAGGGAGGTCACCAGCCTAGAAGTGTCTGCTAGAGATCTCAGTCAGTGAGTTCAGAGAGAGAGAGTCAAAATGCCTGTGCTGGTCCTTTTAAGGCATCCTTGACCTTCGTTCTGATTTGTCCAGGAGGGTTAGCTGGCTGCAGGCCAGCAGCCCCTCTCCTTCTATGAGTCGATCATCCCACGTCACCTTTCTTAGGTGTAGAGTCCCCCCTCCCCCTTAGGAATTTCAGGAATGAGGAAGTCCTGAACATGTGCTTGTTGAGACCTGGGCTTTGGCTGAGCCAGGCTTGCAGTTTCAGTGAAGGGGGGTTAGAGGGGGGGTCTTTGTCAGGGCAAGGGCATTTTGCCACAGAGGTCACCCAGACTTTTTGTTTTGGATGATTTCAACATACACACTGAGGCTGACCTTTCAAGGGTGGAGTAGGAGTTCATGATATGGGCCTATCTCAGGTAATATCTGGCCTGACGCATGAGGCTGGACACACATTGGATCTTATGTTTTGTACTGGTCTGGAAACAGGAATTCCAGTTATCAGGGGTGTCAATATGACACCATTGTCATGGTTGGACCTTTTGAAGGTCCAGATCCCCACCCACCTTTGCCCCTGTCAGGGTAGTGGAGTGGTTTGAATGGTCCACCCCAAGAGACTAATGGATCCAACAAGATTACAGAACTTTCTGGGGGATTTACCTGATGACTTCAACAGCCACCCTGTCAATGCTTTGGTTGATCTGTGGTATGTCATTTTGATCCAAGCTATTTACACAGTGGCGCTTCTGATTCCTCCATGGTGAGAGCACAGGTCTCCCTGGTATACGAAGGACCTGAGGGATCGGGGTTGGGGTGGTCACAGCACAGAATGATATATATGGGTGACATTTCTGTTGGTCAGTTGGCATCACAAACACATCTTGTACCACAGTGACACGCATAAGAGAATCCCTGGCATAGGCGCATTCTCTGCAGATGCTGTGCAGGCTTATAACATTGTGACCCTTTTTCAAATATTTTTGATATTTGGCAGAGATGATTCTGAATGTCTGAGATACAATCCTCCCAAATTTCATGTAATCTGTCTGGAATACAAAGACGTTACAGCCAGAAATACATTTATAAGTAAATCGCATTAGAACCCTTTATCCAATCCTTCTTAAATTTGGTAGAGATAGTAAACTTGGGGAGGGGTATAATCATCAGTTTTCATCAAAATTGGATGGGAGACAGAGACATTACAGCCAGGAATGTGTATGCAGATGTTCATAAAATAACAAATTTCAACTACTTATAAAATTGGATTCCTTTATCCAATCTTTCCATGATTTGGAACAGATAATGCACTACATTGAGGGTAAAATCCTGCTAAGACACATCCAAAGCAGATGAAAAACAAAAAGGTTACAGCCAAAAATGTGTTTTCTACTGAAACAAATGAAAATCAAAAATGAAAGTAAAAATGAAAATGAATCAAAGACTAAAGAAATATAACAAAAATTAATGACATTTTAACAATGAAAATGAAAGTAATGACAAAAACAAAAGAGAGTTAGTGTGCACATCCCTAATTGGGCTTTTACTCACCTGGCTGCCTCTCTGAGTCTAGTGGGACTTCTCCAGCTGCTGGGTCTCTCCACACTCAGATTATTTTCAAGGGACATCTCCGAGGAGGAGGCAAAAAAACTAAACTAAATAAATAAATCACTGTACATGCTCAAAATGACCACCAGAGCCATTCTGAGCGTGTACAGACTGCTGAGACTGGATTCTTTTTTCCAAAATGGCACCGACACTGCCAGAAAGGACTGCACATCATCAGAACAGCCCCAGTTGCCATTTTGAGCATGCCCAGTTATTTTTTATTTATTATTATTATTATTATTATTATTATTATTATTTTATTTTGCCTCCTTCTCAGAGGCTTCCCCCTGCTTCCCTAGCAGAGAAGTAGAGCAGGGAGAGTTTCATCAGCAGCCCCAGTGGACTCAAAGAGGCAACCAAGTGAGTAAAAGGGGGCCTTTCCCCCCAAATGGATGAGGATGAGTGAAGGCATAGACCTAGGTTTAGGACTAAGGCTATCTGGAGGTATGCTACTAGGTTTAGGTCAATGGGGTGCAGAGCTAAAATTGAGTGTTGTGGTTCAATGGGGGATGTGGAGGACTTTAGGGCTGGGTTCAAAATTTCTTTTAAATTTAATGTTTGATATTGGTTTTTTATGCCCATCCCTTCTTTAATTTGTTTTTTTTAGTTCTTTGGCAGTTCATTTGTTTGTTTGTTTGTTTGTTTCATTTGCTTGCTATTTGGTTCTCTTTGTAATCCATAAATTGTTATCTGTTTACCTTGTGACATGTCCTGTACTGAAATTCCATGAAGTGATCAAATGCAGCACCAAACAGCAAAGAAATGTGTTGCCAAATAATGAACACATCACTCTGAACAGCCAACTGAACTACTGAAAAACACATGAAAGAATGGTCAAAGTAATGAATTTGGCAAACTTGGAAAATTGCACAGATGCAACAAAGTTGAATTCAGTTTTGTTTCCGTTTGCAAATACCCTAATTTGTTTCTCAAATATAAAGCTGCAATTTCATTTCACTTTTTAACCAGTGTGACACATTTCATATAAAAAAGGGACTAACTTACTTGATAGATGTGAATTGTACCACTTGTCTGAAAGGGTGGAATATAAAAGTGCAAAAGAGGGAAATGAATTGAAAAAGAAAAATATTCTAGGAATTACAAAGTTAAGAGGGAAACTAAAAATCTCTGTCTCTTACTGTACGAATGCCTTGTCAGCAATTCAAAAGTCTGTAGACTACAGGAGACATTTAAAAAAAAAAAAAAAAATTAGGTGAATTGTGGATATTTCATATTTTGGGTTGTACAGGTTTACAGATTTAGCCAAAATTCAGAGTACTGAGACTGCATTTGTTCCTATTACAGAAGTTTGTATGTGTGTGCGCATACATGTAATTTGACATTACATGGCCAAATTTGACACTGCTCTTTATTATTTAAATTAGGATTACATCACAGGCTATGTGCAACTGCTATCTGTGGCAAGAGGGGCAGGGTATAAATATAAAAAAAAAACAAAAAAACCCAACAACTTTGAAATATTTTCCTGGCTTTCAGAGCACACTGCTACAAGTAGCAGCAGCAGCAGCACAGAAATATATGTATATGACCCTGGGACATATGCAAGGAGTGGGAACTATGCTCACTTTTGGCTGTAATAAATTAGTCTGTCTTCTGATGTTAGGTTTGGAAATATTCCCGTCTGCAGTCGGGCAACACCACATCACACTCTATAGGGATCTACGGTAATTATTCTAAACAGTACCTTATGTGCTAGCAATACTGCAAAGACTTGGGTAATTAGTATCAAATACTCTGATCAAATGGGCTATCTAGCATACCCTAAGATAAATATTTTGCCTCTGTTGCTCTCTGAAGCAGTAAATCAGTTCACCAATCTCCAATTAGCAAATTCAGACCATCTCATTTGTTATCCATTCTGTTTCTGTTATTTAATAGCAGAGAGAGTTTCACTGACCCTCTAAAGGAATTATATCATTGGCATAAATTGGAGCAAGATGTAAGAGCACAAACATTTTGCCATAAGTTTTCAAAAATCCTGTGGTCGGTTAGTGACAAACCTGACATGGCAAGAGGCTACTTTCAGCCCTTTTATACTCGCCTCGAAATGCACTTGGGTTCTGGGTTCATTCTCCCTTCACCCAGACATATTTCCCTGTGTTCCTTGAAATTTATTTGCCTTGTCCAGTGGCAATGCAGTCATGCAAGTGTTCATCCCTCTGAATTTTCCTGATCCTACTGCCTTCTCCCAAAATCATTGTGGTATTTTTCCCAATACAACAGCATAATTAAAACTTTCAAAATTCAGTTACTCGAACATTGTGATGCATATCATTCAGGTCAACTGAATCACGAAAAATGTCATAAATACCAATTTCCTCCTCATGCGTATGAAGGCAAAAAAGCTGATCCAATTGGAAACAGAACTCGCAGAAATGTCCCCCCCCCCCAGCTCTATGGGACACCATCCTTCTCACAGACCCCAGCCACGCAGTCTGCACCCCGAACAGGTTCTGCACCCAAGGGCTTGCTCTGGCCACAGGAAGAGACCAGGGCTGTCATTAAGGATGGGCGAACGCGGTTTGGAAGTTCAGAGTTCGGACCGAACTCGACCAGTTCGGTCGGCTGAACTGAACTTCAGAACCGAACTCGATTTTTGAACCCAAACCAAATTTCCAAACTCAGTTCTATTCGCCCATCCCTATAAGATAATATTCCATTTAGTTCAATGGGGTTTGAATTTCTGAACTCTGTTCGGAAGTTCGGAGTTTGGACCGAACTCGAATAGTTCGGTTGACTGAACTGAACTTCTGAACCGAACTCAATTTTCAAACCGAACCGAATTTTTGAACTTTCTTCTGTTCTCCCATCCCTAGCTGTCATGCACCTGTGGCGGGAATCCCAAATGCAAGAAAAACCTGTGAGATGCTACCGAAATGAATCGGTATAGCAAGACATCTCCAAGTGGATGGCACGACTGGAGTACAAGAGGGACATGTCCCAGTGCTGGCAGCAGGCAAAGGACTTGAGGAGTGGATACAAGTTGGTCGACAATAACAACCGCTTGTCTGGCTGTGCCAGGTGCAAAGAGCCGTTGCACAAGGAGCTAGACAGGTTCCTCCACTGCCCTATCTCCCTTTACAGTGTGTGAGAGCTGCCTGGCCCAGGAGTGGACCAGGGCCGGCAGCTCCTTCTGGAGATCCACTGGCATCTACTGGCATCCACTGGCAAGCTGTCTCATGCCCAGAGCACCAGATGGAGCTGGGCCCAGGGAAGGCGCCCATGACTACTGGGTTGCAGGATCCCATTTCCCCATTCTGTTGTCATATGGTGAATAAAATGGTTGCAGGTTATTGCCTAATGTGCTGTCCACATGTTTCCTGGGGTTTTTTTCTCCCCTTTGCAGCTGGGGACAATGTGGGACCAAGGATATGGTCTGCGATAAGCTTGTTGGGAGAGGCCTCCCAACATTTCTGTGTAGGGGTCTGGGCTTCCGTTATCTGGTGGCCTTTGGGGCACAGCTGCATCTGGTTGCAGACACCCTGTTGCACTTATATTGGTCGCCCATCCCCACAGGCAGTCATTGCTACCTGTGACCATTACATGTTGGACATGTCCCATGGTGCATACATCTCCATTGTGGTGTTGGGCTGATATGGCGACTTGGGATGTCTGTGTAATCATGATCTTAAGTGAACTCTGGCTTAGGCATCATGTTCAGCTGCTGTTGGCAAAGCTCTTCTTCACATGTGATGTGTATGACGGCTGTTGCTCCTGGACATTGAGGCTACATTCTCAGATGCGGCTATGGTAGCATCAGCAGGAGGGGCGAGGGAAGACGCAGTAGCACTGAGGAGCCGGCCGATGGGAAAAGAACCGGTGTGAATGGGGATGTGCCACGGCGTCTCTTGCGCATATCAGGATGCAAAATCCTGCTCTGACATGCGTGAGAGAAACCATGGCAGATCCTTGTTTGCACCAGCTCTTTTCCTGTTGGCCGACTCCTTGGCACTGCCGCATCTTCCCTTGTCCCCCCCGCTGCTTCCACCACTGCCGCAGGTGAGAACGTAGCCTAAGTGTGCAGCCATGATTGCTAGTGGAGGGAGAGCTTGTTGGGGTTCCATGTTCTGGGATGGGCCCCCTGTGGAATCCTGCTACCAGGGGAGGTGAGTGAGAGTGTTGCATTTCAGATTTGTAGGCTTTTTGGAGTTTCACCTCTGCCTGTTAGAGGGGAGGCCTCCCTTCCCTCTCCATCACCATTGTGACCATCATGCTGCATGCTCAGGATTACCAGAGACAGCATCGGGGGTGCCAGCATCACCTGTGTGAGCTGTGGTTTCCCACAGTCACGCCTGGGGGTACTTACCTGACCGTGGAGATTATTGCAGTGGAGATGACTGTCCTGTACAAGATCTGGACCTGGACAGATATCCAACTTGCTCTAGGCAGCAGGGATCATGGTGACCCGAAATTCATGGTGGATCAGTATATGTGGGTACAAGGGTACCAAGGCTCCCATGTTCCTCTGTGTGGGACTCTGCCTGCTTGACTTTGCCCTTGGACTGTGCTGTCCCGGTCCCTCGGCTGTGATTTCCCCCAACCCATGGACATCGCGCTGTGTGCCGCCTGTGTGGGTCTGTCACCTCACGGGGGGTGGAAATAGACATGCTACATGTTTGGGTGCTGTATACTCTTGAATGTTCATGATTGGTGTCATGGATTATTTTGTTTATTTATTTATTTATGAAAAATTTATAACCCACCACATTCTGCACCAGCTGCAGCCTCCAGACCATCACCAAAGGTAGCCCCATGTAGCATGCGTTACAGTAATCCAGTCGGGAGGTGATGAAAGCATGGATGATGGTGGCCAGATCCGAGCCCGAGACATACGACTGAAGCCGTTGCACCAGGTGTAATTGGCGAAATGCTCCTCTTGTCACAGCCTCCTCCTGACAATCCAGGCGGAGCTGCAGTTTGAGGAGCACCCCAGACTACGGACCTGGGCAGTGGGGGGGGGGGCAAACTCCACCAATGATGGGAACCACCACCCCTTCAGCCCTACCCACCATCATCACCTCCTCTGTATTCGAATAAAGTACATGACATTGTACTCTTGAATAAGGGTGGAGGGCAAATATTAGGTGAATAAAACCCACCTGTGGGCTTGGAGAAGCTCAGGGATAGGTTGGGGTAGAACAATGGTTGCTAATCATACCCAAGCTCTTCTCAACAGGGCTGCAAAAGTACCTAGCCTGGGCTGGGAGCAGGGAAGCTCTTGTGTGCACCCAGAAGGATCTAGATGTGGAAATTTCAAGCAGATTCCAGCCTGAGGCTAGGTGAGAAGACCCAGCCCAGGGATAAGGGATCGTGTGTATACCCAGCTTATGGAGAGCATGTTAAGAGAACTGAGTGGTGTCAGCAGATTGTGTGTTTTAGGGATATGCGAACAGAATGCGGCTCGGATGTTTGGACATTCGGTCGTTCGGTTCGAAACCCGAGTTTGAGTTCAGTTGTTTGGTTCGGTTGAGTTTGGTTCGGCCAAATGTGGCCGAACATCCGAAAATAGCGCTATCGATACCGATACTGAATTCAAAGATTTTTTTTCGGCATCATTTCGCCCTGAAACAACCCCTGGTCTCCACCCCTGGTGCCAGGAAGTCTTCTCCTCAACTGCCTCCCCCTTCCAGTCACGTTTTTCCCATCCGAAGTCACGTTTTTCCCGCTCCCAAACGGATCCGAACTCACCCGAACGTGACCGAACTGTTCGACCATTTTTGAGTTTGGTTTGGACGTTCAGTTTGGATGTCCGAACAGACCGAGTTCGGTCTGAACTCCAAACATCCGAACTGTGTTCGCACATCCCTAGTGTGTTTTCTCTTTACATTTATTTGATTGCCTTTGCTTGCCATAACCTTGCCTTTGTCAGGCCTTTCTCTCGAATTGACTTTGTCCTTATACTTTGTTCGAATAAACTGTTTTTCCTTTACTACAGTAGGGTGTGTGTGGTCCAATGCCCCTTGGACCTCCCGAGAAGCCTGACTCTCTGACCACTTTCACACCTTCCCCCTCACACATATTTTGACTGCGGGAGGGAATGCACAAGCCAAAATCTGGATGAGGTTCAGCTGGTCTGAAGGCTCCCTGTTCCCCCATCCTGCGCAGCTTTGCCAGCAAACACATGCAGAGATACAGAGCTGGATTTCCTGCTCTGTATCTCTGCGTGCTGTGTTGGCAAGGCCGCGTAGGGGGGCTTTCAGACCAGCTGAATCCGATGCAGATTCTGGCTTGCGCATTCCCTCCAGCAGACAAAATATGCGTGGGGTGTAAGGTGTGAATGTGGTCTAAGTCTACCCAGAGAAACCCTATCCTTCCATACCTAAGGGATTGAACTAACCTCTCTACAACTCTGGCCTGCCCGACCCCGTGGGGGTATGGCCCATAGCATCAGGGAGCTGAGGCACCAGGTAGGACCAAGAGTGTCCGCCTGGGTTTAGGTGGCTGGTTGGAGGCTAGAAGGGATGCCCCACCAAGCCAAAATCCTGTTCAATCCATCACAGTGATGCCCAATGATTTTGGGGTTCAGGCTGTCTCTGTAGATGGTCTATAGGCAGCGTTGGAACCCACATCTGCTCTAAAAGCTGGAGTGTTTCAGTGCAGTTTTGTGGATGGACAGCTCTGTGTAGAGGTTCTGTTTCCTGCTCACTCTGTCATGGAGTCATCCTGTTTGCGGCACAGGGTTCATTGCCTACACTCCAGTTGCTTTGATCCCCCTTGGAATGGGGTCCCATGTCATGCCAGTGTTTGTCCAGGACTTTGTGCTGTGTGGGGCGTGTGTTTGGGACTGGACTGTCAGTCTGGCGGGGAGGGGGGGATTGCCCCATTGGTCTCCCTGATACATTCCCCCTTGTGTTGCTGAGCTGGCCATGGGTTGTATGACATGCCCCAGGGTTTTGTGTGTTGTCACCCAGTTCCCCTGCATCCAGCCCTGCATGCTGTGGCAAGTGCATGGGTCTACCTTCCCCTGTCCCTCTTCCCCCACCCTCCCAGATTCCTGCTGAGAGTAGGCAGCAGCAGTTCCAGTGGCTTCACTTGCCCACAAACCACCATGTTTTCACATCATGTGGTGGTGGGGTGTTGCTGTGGGAGCTGGGAGGTTCTTGGCCTGGCTGGTGGAACAGCTGTCCATTTGAACTGTGGTCAGGGCTGGTGAGTGAAGGGGTGGGTGTCGTGGACTCCCTGGGCACTGACCATTAGAATCCCTCCCCACTCACTCCATGTGAAAGTGACTAAAAATATAGAATCAAGGGTTTTCTTATTTCTTATGTTTCAAATGGCCTGCAGAATTTTTTTCTCTCAAATTGCAACTACAAATGATTTTTTAAAAGATGCCAGACCCACAATGTGGCACCCGTAACTCCAGCAATCCTTCTCCTGCTCATCTAGCATCACCTGTTAATAAAAGTTATAATGAGCAATTTCTATGCTTAGTTATTCCTGTTGAATTTTGTTTGGGTTTCTGAAACTCAAGTTTAGCTGATGATTCTGTTGGTGTGTGAGCAAGCCAGAGTAGAAAGAGACTAGCTAATTCTTCCATAGCTACATTGGCTCTGCTAGCAGTAGTAAAAGTAGCAAAATATGTGCATCTATTTGGTCAATAAACCAATCAGATATGGTTTGGAAAACACACAGAGAAGATCTGTACAAATAACATCTTCAGTCTTCATTTTAAAAGAATCCAGAAGAAAACTGTGAAAAGGCCCAATACTTAAACTGAGCAATCATAAACATTTGTGTATACTATTATAATAATTTTTCTTTGTTTTGAGTATTTGACAATAAATAATAGTTGGAAATACGTTTTTGGCAACAAATTCCCGTAAAAGATTGGAGACTTTTTTTCTTTCTTAACCACGTATAAATCTGATCAAATTTTTCTCAGTTTCAAGTTTTTAAGGAAAGATTTGATACAAAATTTTCAGCATTTTCAATCAGCTTTACCGAGCATGTTTTGCAAGTTTGATTTCTTTACTGAGAAAAGAAGTAGACAGACTAATCAGTTCCATAAATTTGTGTGCTTAATAGGAATATAGATGGATATATTGTTTCATTAGTCATTATTACTCATTTTAGGAGTATCCTGCAGTTCATTTATGTTTGGAAGTGGATAAAGTATTGTCTGCCAACTGAAGGAGATGAAAGATAGTTTTAGCAATACCAAAAACAATTGTAATAAATAGCCTTTCTATATGGGGAGTCAGTGGTGAGTTTCAATCCCACAACTGAATTATTTCTGAAAGCCTATTTTAACTGATGGGTATTTGATATTGCTGTTATTTTTTGTCAGAAGTGTATGCAAAGTTTGAAAATAACACATGACTAACTATATAGGGCCTAATCTTGCAAATATCTATATGTACTTGTAGCCTCATTTTTTCTGACCTTTAGCTGAACTTTACCGTACAGTGAATTTACTCCCACTTTACACAGTCAGCACTCACTTGAGTAAAGTTAAGCAGAATCCTTGCAGAATGTGTACAAAAAGTGCTCTCCCCCCTCCCTCAAGCCTAATGAGGTAGTGTGTTGTAGCAGTGTAGATCTACAGGGGCAAGATGGCCATGGGGGCAGGGTTGCATAACAACATGCCCTTCCCTTCATGCCAATTGGTCAAAAGCAGCCAACTGGGAGAGGCGTTTTTAGGCTGACCAATGGTGGCTTGGGGTCGAGGAATTTAAACTTACATGATAGATTGCTCCCAATCCTTTTGCTTTCTCCAGACTGCCCAACTGCCCTCTCATCCTTTTCTTTATTTGCTGTTATGCAAATGGTTGCTCTGGTTTTTTATCTGATTTCTGGTCACCACTGTGGGCTTTTTTCTAATAACTGCTTTACTGAGCTAGGAAATCAGCCAGGCTAGGAAATCATTTTTTCTCTCAACAACCGATTGGTTTTGCAAGGGTATGAACTTACTTGTCCCACCGCATGGCTATCGGGCTTCTTTTGTGAAGCATTTCATATAATCATATTATGCTTTGTTTGTTGATCATCTTTGTTGAAACTTGAGTTGTTTTTAAACGAGCAAGGCTTGAGAATTGGTCCGTGGTCTCTGAGTGGCATGTCTACAGAGCATCCATGTACATGGAGTGAGTGGGAATGGGAGGTGTTCAAATGGACAGCTCCCTGGGTGGGCACTGTAACCATGCAGACAGCCTCCACACACTTGGACTTGCCCTGCAAACAATTAATACGGGCAGCTTTTTCCTTTCTACCCTACCCAGCAACACCTCCCACCCCAATCCCAACCCAAATGCCCACCCTCTGCCATGACACACAGTTCTGGACACCAGGGAAATGGCTGTAGCAGCTAGTAGGGATGGGACACCGGGGACAATACCGGATACCAGATTTACCGATATCGGGTCTCCCCGGTATCAGATTTACTAGTATTGGCATACTGGATTTTTTTAACATTGGCCGCTTTACTGATTTTTTTACATTGCGGCCATCTACTTCAATGGCCACAATGTAAAAAAAACGGTAAAGTGGCCAATGTTAAAAATCCGGTATGCCGATACCAGTAAATATCAGATTAATCCGATACACCTGATTATTGGGTGTTTCAGATTTATCTGATACTGATATTCCCACCCCTAGCAGCTAGTAATCCTTTCCTGTCCAAGATCACAGGAGCCGGTGCAGTCGCTGGCAGTCCCAACTCTCAAAGGAGGTGTGTATGTTCTCTTTCAATCACCTGTCCTTTAAGAGTTCACACAGGGCTCTGGGCAGGACTTGGGGGACACCTTTTGCTAGTGTGGGTGGGTGCCCTGGTTCATATGGGCAGGAGATGCATGGGCGCCTGTCTTCGTGCACTGTTTTGCCTTTCCCCGCATGGGGCACTATGGATTTTTCAGCCGTGCTCCATGAGGGGCCATGGATGGCCACTGTATGGGTCATGGAAGCACACCTAGCCACAAACCATGTTCAGATGAATGGTTGGATACATGGTTGGTGATGGGCCATGCATGGATGTGTTTTGTTTAAAAACACCCTTCGGTGGTGGGACCCAAGGCAGGAACCTGGATAGCTGGAAGGTACAGTAATTCCTACTGGGATGGGTTACCATGCCTTTTAATTTCTACAGTCCTCTGGTTGCTGGAATGGGGCTCATGATGTTTTGGTGGGAAATTTTGTGTTGTCTACTCCCCGATCTCTTCTGGGAGGGACACAAAGGAGTTGTGACCAGTTAGGGTTAGAGTGCTCAGAAGACTGCTCATCTTCATGTAATTGGTACTATGGTTTCTCCACTGAGTTCCAGCTACCCAGGTACAGCAGGCCAAGATGCCCATTGTGCATTGTTGTGACCTGTGTTAACCCAATTCTGGTGTGCATCTCTTACATTCCCTCCTCCCATGTCTCTGCAATCAGCCTGTAATTACAGTATATCATTTGTTTAGCATTTTTTATTATTTGTTTTCTTTAATATTACATATTGCAGTATCATAGAATTAGCCAAAACTAGACTACTGGGAGCTCCATCTGACTTCAGAACTAAGAGTTGAGAACATTAGGAACCAGGGATGTGGTTTAAAACTGATAGCTCTACTAGATTTCTTTTTTCAAACCTTTGGTAATGTTTTTAAATAAATAAACCAACAGCAGACACACGCATATACAAACATGTATTCTTTTAAAATGATATAAAGTAACAATAAAAGACCTCATCTTTGTAAGCAACCTCCCCAAATTTTGCAGATATAATTAAATGTATCCATTTATATATTACTTCCTGATTTGACCCAAGAGTCAGGCAAGTTTCTAAAATTACTTAAATTGTGGGGACATTTTTTCTGTACTCAAAACATTTAAAAACATTCTTCCAAATCAGGTTGTGATATAATATTGCTGAATTTTAACAAACAAATTGTAATAACCCACAGAAAAATCCTGAAGTCAGGGCTGCCAGTTTTAATTTTATGAGTGATGTTTCTGGTCCTCCTAGCTGTAAAATAAGCTTGAAAATGTGACCCCAGTGATCTCTAAAGCCTCAAAAATAATAATAAAAAAGAAGATAATAATTACTACCAATTTATTTATTTAAAATCTCATATTTGTAAAACTAATCTCATGAATTGGGAGGGTATGGGAGGGCATGACTATTGAACATTTTGCTTGACAATACTGTGTGTATCATGTGCATCACTGGGAAAGGTAGATTACACCTTGTGCTCTATTGGTTAGAAATGAAGCTGCACTCCAGCCTCCTTTTAACCTCATCATTTTGCTACTTAAACATTGCGTTTAGAGATCCATACCACTCTTGATTGAAACAGTATTGAGGAGTGGAAGCTGGCTGAAGGCTCTTATAGCTTTTTAAACTGCAAAATTATTCTCATCTGTTGGTAAGTTTGAATAAAAAGTGTTTGGGGCTGTTAGGATTTGAGTTCAAAGAATAACTGTGGTTTGCCAAGGCAAGAAGAAGGTAATTAAAAAAATGCTTATGTATACACTGAAAGCTTGGTAAGACTTTAAAGAGAACTTTTTTTCTAAACTGACTAGAAAAGAAAGTGAAAAATAACCCCAAGAATCTGTTAACCAGTGTCTTGTTCAATCTTCTAAAAGTTGTCTAAAATAGAATTAGAATGTGGTTAGAGTCAGGAAACTGACTGTAGAAACCATGTTTAAGGTTTCTTTCTACTCATTTTCTACCAGTACACCCCCAACCCAAGCTTGGGCCTTTTTCACATGGCCCCCGCAGTGTGGGTGTGGGTGTGTCTGTGGGTGCACTGGTGCATGCGTGGTGGGTGAGTAGGGCATGCATACAGGCGCACATGCATCCCCACACACATCCCTCTTTCCCACTTGAATCAACCACCGTTTTCGCTGGTTACTCCATGCATAGGGATGAGTGGGGGCTGCGTGGGGAGCATGCATGCATGCCCACTCACCGCACGCACCCGTGCTGCATCCTTCACATAGACCTCTCCCACTCATGAACATGCAGATTTCTGCATGTTCATGAGTGGGAAAGCCCTGTGTAAAAAGAGCCTTGCTCAGCTAGCAAGTCAAAACAGGAGCTTACTATATGCCTAGTGCTGTAACCATAAAGTAGCACCTGGAAGCCAGTCTGTATTCTTTACATTTTCATACAGCAACAACAGCAGTGGTGATTTTGGAACTGAACTTTATGCTAGAGGAAGCAGAATGGAATTTGCCTTCTGTAGCTGTACTGACTCTGCACTGCTAACAAAGACCCTTTTCAAACAGGCCGCTGGAGGAGCAGCGGTGTGGGGGGATGGGTGAAAGTGGCGGATGTGCAGCAAGTGGGCGGCTGGTTATGAGGACGCCTATTCCCCTCCACCCATCTCCGTGTATGGAGGCATCTTTGTTTTCCCCAATAATTCTGTGCATGGGAGATGGGTGGAGCGCGGGAGCACACATGCCCTCCCACCCATCCCCACTGGCCAAAGACCTGTTTGTTCCACACCCTGGAAGAAGATAAGCACGCATATTGGAATTTAAAGGCCACATTCTTCACTTGAATTAAGTCAGTCCAAATCAGGTTGTCCGGGGAGGGGACATTCCCAATCCTGAGTCCAGCAACTCAAGGTAACCAACAACAATTAAGGGTGGCCATATACACTAATGTACCACCATCACTCTACTATTAATTAGGGCACTCTACCTCACCTCCCCGCCCCCTGCCCCAGTCCCCCAGCCGCATGACTGGATTGGGAAGGCATGCTGGATTACCCATTGCACCAGGAAACCAGCAACAATTAATGGGTAGCCTGATGTATGCTCAGTACCGTCATCTGTCAATGCTCTACAAGTTAGGTCAGTCTACCACCTAGCCAGGTGAGGAGGCCATAGTCCACCCAGGACCTTCCCTGTCCTCGAGTGCAGAACTCAACCATCCCTACCTGGGCCAATGGCCAGAATGTGGCTGTCCTTGCTCTTGATTCAGCCATTAAGCCTCATCTCATAGAGAGATGTCTTTGCCAAATGCTTAACTATTCCAAATAAACTTTATAACACTTAACTGAACCCCTGCAAGAGTGCAACAAATATGTTAATTTGCACTCTGACCCAGACCCAATAATACTTCTAATTAGTAGTCAATTCCAGAAACGCACTGTGAGAAAGGTGAATTAACTGCCAGACACCAGGAGCCAAACAGTGCCAACAGAAAAATTCCTTCCTGGCCCCTGCAGTTAGGCGACCAGCTATGCCCACAGTACTGCCCAGTAGGGTGGGTTGGTGGGTGCTTGCTCCTATTCTGGCTCTGTGCGTCTAACTGCTGCGTGAAGCAGAGAAGAACTGGTGCCCACAAGTCTCCCAAGAAAAAACGTGTTTTACACGCTTCTGTTATTGCTCCTGGCAACCATGCAACAATGCAGGCCTCTGCCCTGCAGCACTTATCTTCAGCGTAGCTGGTAAGAACTTGTCTCCTGCTTTAATGGGGGCCAGACAAAGCACTCCATACTGCCCCCCAGGCAGGGTGGCAAAGACAATTTTATCTATAATCCAGGAGATGTGATATGGAAGATACACATTGCTTAAACCTTTAAAGCCCTCTTGTTTAACATCTATATGCAGCCTTATGGGGAGATTGTGAGGGGGTTTCAGGGCATGCAGTGCCATCAGCATACTGATGACACTTAGCTCTACCTCTCCTTTTCCATCGACCCAGGACATGCAGTCTTCTTATTTTCCCAGTGCCTGTCAGCTGTGGGGGCTTGGATATGGTCGAGCCATCTGCAATTGAATCCTGACAAGACGGAGATGATGTTGGTGGGTGAGGGCTTGCAGGACCTGGGGGTGATTGAATCTCCTCTTGTTGGGGGGG
>QEPC01014254.1:5233884-5248849 GCA_003113815.1 Sphenodon punctatus | reverse complement strand
CAAGCCTGTTTTCTCACAGCCTGGCATGAGCTAGCTTCCCCAGACCCATGCACATGCACATAGCCCTCTGGCTGGTGCCCTCAGCCCCCTCTTACAGTCTTTTAGATATATGGGATCCAGGCTTTAAAGGTCAAAACCAGCACCTTGAGTTGTACCCAGAAAGCTGTAGTTAGTTACTCACAAACACTCCAGCCTAGTGGCCATTTTTTAAACTGCTCACTGAGAAATCACACCAGCACCAAGATCTCATTGAGGTCTTGTTCCCCATGCTCTCAATTGTGAGCATTTTTGTAAGCAACTAATTCTCTGCTTGTTTCAGTCCTAAGAGTTGAAAAGAATTATCCATTTTGCAGTTCACCTCCAGAAAATTCTTGTCATGCTAAATTCTGCTTTAGAACTTCAGATCAAGGTAGATTGTGGCATGGAATGCAAACTACTGCTTACAGGCATTATCCTAATAATCCTTCTGCACAAAATAAAGTTACATCATGTACCATTCTTTTCAGGACAGGATTCTAAGTGACCCCATTTGTGCTCATTTTCCATTGGTACAAATTTTCCCAGTTAAAGATTAAGTTCTTAGAAAACTATATATGATGGGCAGGATTCTGATCTAACATAGACTGGTATAATTTTGAAGTCAACTCTTTTGACATTAGTGGAATTAATCCAGATTTACAGCAGTACAAGTGAAAATCAGAATCTGATTCAATATATTTAGTCCAATAAGATGATAGCAGTCCATTGAAAACTGTTTGATCCATCTGCGAGGAACTTATGTGGTAAATGTTTGTTTTCTGCTATGTTAGCTTAGCATAATTTTGATTTGCATGAAAACTAGACTACTAGACTTTTGGCACACACAAGTTTTTGTTGTTAGTGGTGTTTTTTTAAATTACCTATGTGTTAAAAGAGACTTCCTGTGTAAATCCTCAAGGTGATTTGGTTTAAAACCAAATGGTGTCGGTGGCGCCATACTTGTACTGAAGTCAATCGATTGCAGGATAGAGCTGCATTAAAAGCCTATGCCATGGCTATGCGGGCAGCAAAGAGGAGTTCCTTTGCTACCAGCATATCATCCACAAAGTTACGTCCAGCTGAACCTTTCTGGGTGGTGAAGGGGCTGATCAGTCTGGCCGCTCTCTGCCTGAAACTGGAATCTTCCAGTACTCACTGCAACATGTTTTTTTGACTATTTTGCAGATAAAATGGCTCGTATCCATCATAACTTCAATGTCGCATTAAATGCAGGGGATGTGTCTAAGGTTATGAATGCCCCATCTTGTCTGGTTTTGTGGGGTCAGTTTCAGTGGGTATCGTCCACTGATGCAGTGGAGTTGCTGGGGGCTATGAGGGCCACAACTTGCAAACTTGATCCTTTCCTTGCCCATCTTGGGTTGTGAAAGCCAGCCGGGAGACACTGGGGCCGTTGCTGATGGGAGTTGTCAATGCCTCCTTTATGGAGGGCAGGGTTGCGGGGTGCTTGAAGGAGGTTGTGGTGTGATCCTTGCTCAAGTAACCATCTCTTGACATTGATGCCCTTGCCCATTATCGACCAGTCTCTAACCTTCCCTTTTTAGGGAAGGTTATTGAGTGAGCAGTGGCCCAACAGCTCTAGGAGCATCTGGACCGCATCAGTTTCCTTGATCCCTCAGTCTCACTTTCGTTTTGGGTATGGCATCGAGACTGCACTTGTGGCTTTGGTCGATGATCTGCGCCGAGAGTCAAATAAGGGTTGATCCACTCTTCTGATTTTTTTAGATCTTTCAGCAGTGTTTGACACGGTTGACCACAAGATGTTGGTGATTTGTTTGTGGGACAGTCTTGGGGTGGGCGGAACTGTTCTTGAATGGTTCCGCTGGTTCCTCGCCAGGTGATCTCAGCATGTGGTACTGGGGGATTGTACACCTCCTCCCCCAGGTCCTGTGTATATGTAGCCACTGGGCAAGATTGTAAGAGGATTTGAGGTTCAGTGTACACCCAGCTACATCTCTTATTTTCATCTGACCCGGGCCCAGCAGTTTCAGTGTTTACCCCAGTGCCTGGCTGCGGTGGGGGAATGGATGAGGATGAGCCATCTGAGGCTGAATCCCGACAAGATGGAGGTGATGTTGGTGGGTAGGAGTGAGGGAGTGGAGTCCCCCATCACTGATGGGGTGCATCCCTCCTTGGTTCCTCAGGTTCTGAGCCTTGGATTTCTTCTTGATTTGAAGCTCCGCCTGGATGACCAGGTGGCAGCTGTGGTGAGGAGTGCATTTGGTAAATTACATCTGGTTCGATCACATATGTCTGGCTCCGATCTTGCCACCATCATGCATGCATTCATCACCTTGTGACTGGATTGTTGCAATACGCTCTGTGTGGGGCTACCTTGGTGATGACCCGGAAGCTGCAGCTGGAGCAGAATGCGGCGATCTGTCTCCTTACGGGGATGGGTCTTCAGGAGCATGTAACACTGGTGCTCTGATCTCTTCACTAGCTGCGTATAGTTTTCCGGGCCTGTTTCAAGGTGTTGGTTATTACCTTTAAAGCGCTATACGGCCTGGGCCACACTTACCTGTGGGACTGCCTCACCCCTTGCATCCTGGATCGGCCTCTGCGGTCGGCCAAGGATGCTTGCTTGGAAGTCCCCCGGGTTTCCCAGGTGACTGTGTCTGAGCAGGTATTTTCGTTGGACACGCCACAGCTATGGAATGCCCTCTTGGTGGAGATTCGCCTCTCTTCAGATCTCAATTCTTTTCATAAAAAATGTAAGACCTGGTTGTTTGGCCAGGCATTTGGTGAAGGGGGTGGGTAGTAGGTGGGGGGTTTATGAGGTTTGTTGTTTTTATGGGGTTTTCACCAGGCCTCTTTTTTGGGGGTATCTTAATATGATTTTATGGTATGTGTATCTGTTTTTTAATATATTATTATCATATGCTGTGCACTGCCCCAGGCTGCTATTGGGCGGGGGGAGGAGGGCAGTATAAAATTTTTTGATAAATAAATAAAATATTATTTTCAAGTAGTGGAAGCAAACCTACAGTCATGGAAGATAAAAGGAATAATTTAATGTACTCCTCTTCATTTATCATTCTGGGGAAGGGGACAAACCTCAAGTCTAAGTATCTTCAGTCCATTAATACATCTCCCTGTGTTTTCTGGACAGAAAAAAAGCTAATGAAGATTATTGTAAAATGTATGAATATGCAAATGAATCCCTTACAAAACAAAACAAAAATGACAAATTCCCTTCACCGTCCCACGTGCTTGTTCAAGGGGAGGGGATGGAGGGGTTTGTATTGCCCCTAATGAAAGGAAGATGACAAAAAAAATATTTTCATAAGTGCTGCTACCATGCTTAGCCACACTTGACCCTACCCTGGGGTCACAATCACCATCACTTCTGTTCAGCAGCCATCAGATGTTCACCACACTTTGCCCCAAATCATGGTAGAAGTTACCACCAGTTGTGATCTCGGAAAATTGTGGGGAACAGTCGGTGGTAAGCGCTACCATGGTTTGGGGGAAAGTGTGGGAAGGCGCACCGTCAAGTCTGTTCTGGGTACCAGCCTACCCCGGGGTAGGGTGACAGTCATTACCCCAGATTGGGTCTAAGTGTGGTAGCGTTACTTCTGAAAATATTCAAAGAAGAATTGAATTGGCCAGCACAAATCAGGCTATGGCCTAACTAAAGGTTGCCATGGCAACTCCCACCCCCAGGATGACACAAGGCAAGATTGTGACCACTGTCTCAGGAACTGGGGCATACAAGCTCAGTTTGCCACTGTGAGTGGTAGAGGTATGAAACACCCACCCACCCTCCCTTGAATGCTGGTTGCCCTTCACATGGGCCGGAAAGGAATTTTTTCCATCAAGCCCTGATTGGCTGTGGGCTTGGTGTTTTTTTGTCTTCCCCCACAGTGCATGACAATCTGAATTGACTGAGTTGACTGGATTTGTGTCGGGTTACAATTATAGTTTTATAGTCACCCTCTTGCAGGGGTCCAGGTATTATTTAATGTTGTTTGAGAGTTATCTGTTTCTGTGAGACATCTCATTACGAGATGGGCCATGAGTGAAGCTAGAGCAGCAGCGGCCAGTTTCTAACCCAGGCCCAGGAGGGAGGGTTGAGCACTACACGCAAGGACAGGAGTGATCCCAGGTGGGCCTGCTTCTGGTCACTAGAGGTAACATGCCTCCACAACTGGCTGAGCAGCTGGGGTGAGAGTGACCTCACATTCAGTTATTAAGTAAGGGTGGTACATGAGTGGCCAAGAGAATGTTGAGTTATAGACTGGACAAGGGAAGTGGAATGCCCCTCTTACAACTGTTAATTTGATTTGAATAAAGAGTGTGACCTTTAAATCCCACACCTGTGTGTGCATGTCTTCTTTCTTGGTGTGCAGACAAACAAAGCAGAACCAAATAAATTGACTGTATTTACCTGCACTGGCCTCAGTTTCTATATTATGTGGTGGTGGCTCATAAATATTCTTTACAATTAGCATAATGTAACCTGCATGTATTTTAAATATTAGGTTATCCTTTTTCCTTTTATGTAGACATAATCAGCTGTTTTTAAACTTAAAGCCAACCTACAGAAGATACTGGCAGCCTTCCCAATGTTTTTATGCTTGTTCTTGATGGGAATTTAACTGGGCAGATAAAAGTGTCTGCCAAGTTATTAACACAAAATCTTTCTGTGTTTTTAGAGGCAAGAATCCTCATCATTTATACTCGTTATGCACAAAGCTTTTCATTTTTATTCTTATCCTGTCACCTAATTATGTGCTTGGTGACTGTCCAATGCTGCTGTAACAACAACAGCACTTGGTATCATGACATCTGAGCTTAGACCTTCTCAAAGAGCTCTTCTGAAGGAGGATATTTTAAAGAAACTTTGGCATAAAATAAGTTACAAGGATGTTTTTAAAGAAAATATAAACCTTAAAGTTAAGGCATCATTGCTGTGGTATCATCATTTTCACAGAATCACACCTTGTCCCAAGCAAATATCTTCTTTTTGGCCTACTTGTTGAATGTGTTTTGCTCGTATTCTTTTATTAAGGCAGTCACTCACATCTCCAGATACACAACTAATGTTTATTCCTCTGTGGAGGCTTTCATTGCTGTGTATTTGTAGTGTACAAAATCCAGTTTTATGTTAAGTAGGTGGACTGCTGATCTAGCAGCATGCCATTCTGGATTGGGACTTTATGAATTGTTTTTAAGCACCAAAGTGGACAATGAAAGCTTTATAGTAATTCCCCAATTAGCTGTAATCATTCTTGTTAAACATTGGTAAAGAGCTGTAGTATGTGATGAATGCAAAGTATTCATTTAGCTTTTCCTCCCCTTTTTGCTGCATTCTCACTCTAGTACATTTTGAAAATACTCTTAAAGTTGCTTTTTATTCCTGTTCATATTGCAGATTGAGAATGTTGACGTCTGCCTCAGCTTTCTGGCAGCCCGAGGAGTAAACGTCCAAGGTCTTTCTGCTGAAGGTAAGAAAAAGTCACCACCATATAGAGCATGATATTCTTCTTTCTGAAAAATAATTTTCTTAATCTGCGTTAGTTGCTGTGAAAATCCACACACAAACTATGTTGACAGAATATATTGTGTTTATTTTATATTTTATATTTTTTGTACACTTAAAATTTAAACCAAGAAATTCAAAATGTATGTGAAATATGGTTCATTAATTAAATTAGTCATTTCCACTTGTATATGTTATTATTATTATTATTATAAACATTTATATAGCGCCAGCCATGTGCCTGGCACTGTACAGAACATAGAAATAGACACGGTCCCTGCCTGTGGCTTACAATCTAAAAGACAAGGAGGGGGAGACGGGGGAGTACATACTGTCTGAGTCTGCATGAGTAGCTCTGCTAAGATCAATAGGCCTACTGAAGACAATTTATTAGCAAAGATACTTATTTGAGTGTTTGGGGCAGAAGACCCCCAAGCAGGATGTATTTGTGAGAGTGTACAATAGAACAGTGGCAGGCTCTTATTCAGTAAATATTGGTATCTAACTAGTAATATTTCTCATCACTGTTAGGGCTGTAGCCACATTTTCTGAAAATTATAAATATTGACATTTGATTTGTTCTATTTAATGAAATCAAAACTTGAATGAACATCAGTGATATATATTTTCATATGGCACAAAGCTCATACAGCACAACCTATATTTTGATTTCTTTATGAGCAACTTAGAAAGATATGCAAGGGCATAATATAGCGAGATAGCAATTGCTGTTGAGCTCTCTAAATCCTCATTGACTTTACTGTGAATGAAGGGCACTAATACTTTGCCAGCTTGAACCTCAAGTTCTGCGTTTGTCTTTGAATTTAGCATATTTAAAGTGAAAGTTAGAAAGCAAATGATTTATTTAGAAGACATGGCTAGTATAATATTTTAAAATTATAAGTCACATAATTGATTTTTTAAAATTATGTTTTATGTTTCTTACGAAAGTTAAGATACAATTTTTACTAACCTCTGTTGTTTGCCATAGTTACTTTGTTAAAAAGAGTAATTTGTATTTATATGATGACTTATTTCTAAGGATCTCAAAGCAGGTTATAAATTTGATTTACTTTGAACAGTATGTTTATTTGTAAATGAACTTGTAGTTTTATTACCATAAAACCTGCCAAACAAGTAAACAAAAAATTACTCCAAGCATTTATGCGTATTCTGTCCTAGCTGTGCTATACTGTATTGTGTTACAGATGTAATTTAAAAAAAATATTGTATTCTTATTGGGTAAATGCATAATGTTTGTCTTAACCCAAATTTTCCACTTTTATCTGAAAACCAAGTTTTTTATAGGTTTAAACTACATGCAGTATAATGTTGCTAAATAGAGAGAATATTTTAAAAGACTTTCTAGATCTTTAAATCTATTTTAAAATTCATATCATCATCATCATCATCATCATCATCATCATCATCATCATCATCATCATCATCATTTTATTTATATAGGCCCCCGCCCCTCATTTGCATGGCACTTGGAGTTCTTTACAGAATTTAAAACAATATAAAAGTATAAAACAATTCAGAAATTTAGGGGAAGGAAAAAGAGAGGACAGAGTACACTTAAGGGAACCATTTAAATGGGTTAATTAATTAATTAATTAATTTTTTTGCCTAAAGAATAAAATATCTCAAGTACATACTACACAGTGCAACCAGACATGATTTTCAACTTCTCTAGTCTTTAGAAAAAAAGAGTCTCAGCCCTGCATTCCATGACTGAAGCAAATGTGAGTTTTCAGGGTCCTTAGCACTTGATCATAGTACAAGTATGTCAGAGTTTTGTGTATTGTGATAGCAACATTTTCTGAATATAGCATTATCTTCCAGATTTCTGTAACCACTGCATTTTGATCTTTAATTTAGCTGTTCTATATAGGACATTCCTTGTAGCTTCTCTCACCCAATAATTCATAATATGCGTCATAAAAGAGCGATGCTCAATTAAGTGTTCTAAAAAGGACAGCCAGTCTATTGGGATTACTGAACACATCCTTTAAAAATAATAATAATAATGATTCTAACTAAATCTAGCAACACTTGAAAGGCAAAACCACAGATATACCCTTCCCTTTGATGACCTAATGCACCAGGATTTTTATCCTCTTAAAGTCAGTGTAAAAACATGGAGAAATTCCAAAACCACATATGATGTATTATCAGTATGTCTTAATTACTGTATTTCTACTAAAGTTGTATTGTTTCTGTAGTCACAATAGTTTTATTTTGAAAGCTGTTGTGCTCTTATTTATTTGCAGTGCCATAGTATCAAACTTTATAATAGAAAACATATAAAGTTTCATTCTGAATTTTTTCCCCTCTATTTAAAGTAATGTTAAATAAATAAAATCATAAAGCCATTTAAAAGCACACTCAGTGACTTTTAAGGAAATATTAGAAATCTTTGGACTTGGTTTTGCTCTCATTTATACTGGTGAAAATCCAGAGAAAATCCTTTGAGACTGCTGGTTTAATGGATCTTTCTCCAGATTCACCGTGGTGTAATTGGTAGCAGAAATACTTTCCCTGAAGTTTGTCTTTACCACAACTATAATACTGAGTTTCCTCCACAGAGGAGATAACTGAACGCTAGAGAAATCAAATCTATTAACTTATCCTTGGAAAATGCAACCAGAGCTTGGAAGAGATGGTTACACTATTTTGTCGGATTTCACGAATTAACAGCCACCTGATTTTTGATACTTGAAATAGGAAACACAGAACTGAAGTCATTTTCAAATACTGTGTTGTACAATCACCACTAGAGAACCCAAAGGATAAAACAAAAAAGTAGAAACAATATCCTTTTTATTTTTCCAAGTTTAAATGTAAAAATTCGAAGAGGGTCAAAAGGTTCATTGAGGAATTTTATTGCCTACACAAGTCTGAACATTTTTTTTCTTCCTCTAAACATTTTTGAAAACCTACATAGTGTAAAGTAGTCCTCGCTACACCTATTTGAGTCATATTCTGATGGCCCTAGTTGTCACCCCCACATGAAAGGAAGCTTCAGACACTAAGTCCAATCCCAAATGCTGCGGGTTGTGTCTGGAGCCACGTGCAACCTGCACACATTCCTATTGTGGGTAACTGGAGAACCACGGATCCTGTCTGCATGCCTCCGCGCGCATAGACTCCGTGGGGTTTGGGATCAGGCTCACTGAACTTTAGGGGGGTGCAATTCATTTTTGTTATTATGATAACAAAAAATAAAATTTTCTTTTTCTTTTTCATTATGGTAATAACAAAAATGACAAATAATAATAATGAAAACAAAAACAAATTTTAGTTTGTGAAATAATGGGAAAACACCGAGAAATGCATTTCTGGCTATATCTTTTTTGTTTCATATTCAATTCTGATGAAACCTAGGAAAATTGTACCCCCAGTGGAGGGTACTGAGGGTGATTTCAAATGTTACGCGGTCCCAATTCACCACAGTGGATTCCCAGTGGGGGTGAACCGAACAACTGCCCCCCCCATGGTCAAAAAAGCCCCGAACAGACGTGATGGGACTGGGACCACGGCAGGGAATCGGGTCACCAGATCACGGCCTGGGGCAGCGCAACAGACGTTATGCCGATCCCAGGCCGGGCCATGGTCAAAGCACCCGGAAGGCGCTGGGGCGGCTTGTGCTGCTGCTGTGTACCCTTTACATCTCCCTCCCTGGCCTGTGTTGTTGCTCGTTGCCTGCCAGCAATGCTGTGTGCTTTGTCCCCGGCTGGGAATCATTTCCTTTGATTCCGGCTGGTGGTTGCCGGCCAGACGTTACTTTTTGTTGTTTCCCGCTGGGAATCTCTTTGACCACGCTTTCGGAGATGGTCTGGGCTGGAGCTCCAGAAACATGGTTGATTTTGACCTCATGTGGGTATTGACCGTGGTGAACATCTGGCGACCGCTGAACAGACGTTCAGTGTGCTTTCACCTTTTTGCGGATTATTTTGCATAGAAAATTGCTTGTATTCACCAAGACCTCAATGTCACAATTAATACAGTGGAGGAGGTAGAGGTGGTGGAAACCCCGACTTGTCCGATTTTGTGGGATCAGTTTCAGTCAGTGACATCCACTGATGCGGTGGGGGTGCTGGGGGCTGTTCAAACCACTTCTTGCGAAGTAGATCTGTGCCTGTGCTGGCTAATTAAGAGCTGCTGGGAGACAATGGGGCCGTTGCTGGTTGGGGTGGTCAGCCCCTCCCTACGGGAGGGCAGAGTGCCGAGCTGCCTCAAGGAGGTGATGGTATGACCCCTGCTCAAGAAACCATCTCTTGACATTGACTCCCCTGCCAGCTATCGTCAGCTATCAGCTATCATCCCTTGCAGTCTGGCTTTTATCCCGGGCATGGCACTGAGACAGCATTAGTGGCTTTGGTGCATGATCTGCACCGGGAAAAGGACACAGGTCAATCGACCCTTTTGGTCCTATTAGATCTGTCGGCTGCATTTGATACCGGTGACCACGAGATGTTGGTGATGTGCCTGCGGGACAGTGCAGGGGTGGGGGGGATCGTTCTTGAGTGGTTCTGCTCATTCCTGACCAGGAGAACTCAGCGGGTGGTGCTCAGTGACTATTTTTCATCTCACCGAGACCTCTCATGTGGGGTCCTGCAGGGTTCCATCTTGTCCCCTCTCCTGTTCAACGTGTACATGCAGCCGCTTGGCGAGGTGATCAGGGGGCACGGGGTGAGGTGTCATCAGTATGCGGATGACACCCAACTGTACCTCTCATTTTCAACTGACCCAGGTCCGGCTGTCTCGGTGCCTACCCAACGTTTGGCAGCTGTGGGGGACTGGATGAGGGCTAATTGACTGCGACTGAATCCTGACAAATCAGAGGTGATGTTAGTGGGTAAGCCGATGGAGGTAAAGGCCCCTAGGGATGGGCGAACGCGGTTCGGATGTTCGGAGTTCAGACCGAACTCGGTCTGCTCAAACATCCGAACCAAACGTCCGAACCTAACTCTCGAATGACCGAACAGTTTGGTTGTGTTCGGCTGAGTTCGGGGCATGAAAAATGTCTTTTCAGGGCAAAAAAAGAGAACAAGTTTTGATTTTGGTTAAGTTTTGGTTTCAGTTTCGGTTTCTGCTAAGTTTCGGTTTCAGTAGTGCTATTTTTGACTGTTCGGCCAACCCAAACTTGGCTGAACCGAACCATCGAACCCGAACTCGGGTTTCGAACCGAACTACTGAACATCCGAACATCCGAACGGCATTCTGTTCGTCCATCCCTAAAGGCCCCCTCAGTTGGGGGGGGTTTGCCCTACATTGGATTCCCAGGTGCAGAACCTGGGGGTGCTCCTTGATGCGCAGCTCCACCTGGATTTCCAGGTGGAGGCTGTGGCAAGGGGTGCCTTCCGCTCGTTACATCTGGTGTGGTGGTTTCAGCCACTGGTTTCGGTTCCGGATCTGGCCACAATCATCCATGCTTTTATCACCTCTGTGATAGACTACTGTAACATGCTCTACGTGGGGCTACCTATGGTGACTGCTCGGAAGCTGCAGCTGGTGCAGAATGCGGCATCCTGGCTCCTGGTGGGGCTGGGTCATCAGGAGCATGTTACACCAGTGCTCCAATCTCTGCAGTGTCTGCCAATAGTCTTCCAGGTCCAATTCAAAGTGTTGGTTTTGACCTATAAAGCCTTACATGGTCTGGGCCCTGCCTATTTGCAAGACCGCCTCACTCCCCGGGTTCTGTATCGGCCCCTGCGGTCATCTGGGGGTGCCCTGTTGGAGGTCTCCTGGGGGGTCACGCAGGACAGGGCGTTCTCAGTGGCCATGCCACACCTTTGGAATTCCCTCCTGGTGGGGACCCGACTGGCCACGGACTTCCCAGTTTTTTGTAGGAATTGTAAGATCTGCCTGTTCTGTCAGGTGTTTGGCGAGGGAGAAGGGTGAGGGTGGGGGGTGTTGGGTTGAGGGGGCTGGGGTTCTTTCTCTACTCACTTTTATTATTGTTATTATGTGATGTTTTTAGATGTTTTATTGTAATTTTATTGATTTTGACTTTGTTAGCCGCCCCGGGATGCCTGGCAGGAGGGGCGGGGTATAAATCTTTTAAATAAATAAATAAATAAATGAAAATAAAGGGCCCCAATTTGATAAGCAATTGAAGTTGTCCCCGTGAAGACCATTATTCAGATAATTAGGAGCACATGTAGTGCCAGTCAGAAGCAGGAGCCTGGCATGGCAAGGAGGCTGTAGGAGGGAGAATGGGGAGCAACCCCTCAGAATGACAAACACATTCACTGGCCAGTTTACTGCATACTTCCAGCTTTACAGCACCAATCAGTGATGGCTTTGAAGCAGGCATAGAAGGGACATAACTGGGACTTTGGGGATAGCATCCCAGCAATCAGGAAACATGGTTTACAGATTCAAACTGGCCAATTATCATCACAATCACATCCTGCAGCACTGTGACAGAGGACAGAAGATAATCACTATTGGCTCTTTCCTAAACAGATGCTTCTGTCTTCCCAGTAACAAGTGGGGGAGAGATGTTGGGATGGTCACAGCACAGAATGAGGATATTTGGTGGACATTTTCTTCTGGCTAATTGGCATCACAAACAGATTTCATACCACAGTGCCATGTAAGAGAATCCATGGCATAGGCTCATTCTCTGCAAATACTGTTCAGGCTTATAAAATTGGAACCCTTTATTACATCTTTCCAATATTCGGTAGAGATGATCCTGAAGGTATTTAATACATCCCTGCCAATGTTCATGTACACTGGGCAGACTACAAAGACATTACAGTCAGACATATATTTATAAGTTAATTACTTATACCACCAGAACCCTTTATCCAGTCCTTCTGAAAATCGGCATAGGTAGTCAAGTTGTGGAGAGGTATAAATTTGCTTAGTTTGATCCACATTAGATGGGAGACAAAGATGTTACAGCCAGGAATATATATGCAGATTTTTGCAAAATAACACAATTCAACTGCTTATAAAATTGGAGTCCTTTATTCAATATTTCTGAAATTTGGTAGACATAATGCCTTCCACTGGAGGTACAATCCCTCCATGTTTCATTGAGATATAAGAAAAAACTCAAACATTACAGCTGAAAATAAGTTTTCCATTTAAACCAATGGAAATTGAAAATGAAAGCAAAAACAAAAACAAGAATTGATATTTACCAAAATGAAAAATAAATATTTAAATATATTTTAAAAACCCAAATAATTCCCTGGTGCAAACCTCTACTAAAGTTGTGCTAGACTGGCTGCAACATTTTATTAAACCATCAAAATAGGTTGTTTTGTTAAAAACGAGTGAGGCCACTTTCAGGCCCCCCCTCCCCCCACGTGCATATTCTGGCTGCGGGGGGAGGGGGGAATATGCAGCCATAATATGCATAGGGATCAGCCGGTCTGAAAGCCCCCCTCCCTCCCCCCCGCAGCTTTGCTGGCAGACACATTCAGCGATGTAGAGCAGGAAATTGAGCTCTCCATCCTTGTGTGTGTCTGCCAGCAAAGCCGTGCACGGGAGGGGGGCTTTCAGACTAGCAGATCCCTGCACATATCCTGGCTGTGCATTCCCTCCCACAGCCAGAATGTATGCGGGGTGGGGCGGGGTGGATGTCTGAAAGTGGTCTAAGTGGTACCAACGATCAAGATGAATGTGCAATTTAGTTTTTAAGTGATTGTTGTGTATTGCCCAGGAGCCCAGCCTTGCCACAGTGTGCTCTGTTAAGAGTAAGTTATATATTGTTAATGTTCAGGAGCAAAGTCCTGCCATGATGTACTTACTTTGATAAGAGGAAGGTATTTATTGATCAGTATAGTTTTTATTAATAACTTAGGAACCAAGCCCTGCCAAGGTGTGCTCTGGTAAGAGCAAGGCATTTTTGTACATTTGTCAGGATCCAAGCCCTGCTAAGGTGTGCTCTGGTAAGAGCAAGGCATATATTTTTAAATACAGGGTTTGTGCATTTTTTACACTGTGTACTTTACATTGTGTATTGTCTGTACTGTATTTTTGATTTTGTAACTTTTTTGGCTTAAGCTGTTAAATAAATTAAATTAAATGAAATTAAATTCAAGTAAGTGGTAAACAATCCAAACCAGAACCATACCCCTTTCCATCAACCTGTCCAGTGCCTCAGCTTACTGATCCTAAATGGATTCTCCCAATTTCTTCCTATTCCAGCCACCCAGACCCCCTATGGTGGAATCCTGAGGAAAGGATAACAGTTCCTGCACTGACTAGGGACAGCATGTACCCTGCATAGTAGCACAGTCCTTGCCACCCCAAAAGGTCAGGTGAGACTGTGAGTTGCTTATTCCCTGATCAGCTCCCCCTTCCCTCACCTCGAAATAAGGTGCCTCAAACTTCATAAGTTCCGTTCCATTTCAGGTTCCAATCCATTTCTTTGAGCTCTCTTTTATCATTGGCACTGGACTACCACTACGAGAGCAGCCAGCTTATTATTTTACTCTGTTAAACCCCCGAATCTCCAAACTGCCATTCCACAGCTTTTCCAGGACCTCTTTCCAACCACTCCAATAGAATTCCATCCTGAATGGGACAAATGAACCCCCCCTTCACAGTACAGCTCAGGCTTCAGCCAGCTGTAAGCTCTATGCTCTTCTAGACAAACTCCTCCATTCTGCTGTGTAAATCGCTTTACCTCCTTTTTTTTAACCTTTAAACAGGCTTTGTTCACTCAACGCTTGTTAACCATTCTTCTCCACCTCTGACTATATCAGAGCTGGGCAAATACTAAACCAACCCAGCAAGGTTTTAAGTAACTATTGCCACTCCTTCCTATTTATGATAGACAGGTCTAAACCAATAATCGTACCCCACTATTCTTTTCCCCAGTTGCGAGACTATTATGTCAATTCCAGTACTAGATTTGATATAAGTTGGGACCACCCCATGACCACCTTCCCTTTCCAAGAATTTTTCACTCTGGAGCTTAGACCGGGATGTGAGCCCCAGTTGGTGCGACTAGCTGTATCTGCAGTCCAATGAATGAACTGTGTTCCCAGATCCAAACTAGCTTCAGTGTTGGAGCCCGCATAGCTCCTGATACAAGTATGCCAAGAATATATTAAATGAGTCCAAACAAAACTATGAACAAATCCACTCATACAGTTTTATTTGGACTCATTTAATATATTCTTGGCATACTTCTGCCAGGAGCTATGCGGGCTGCAGCACTGAAGTTGATTCTGTCTCCATGATCCTTCCAAAAGGGGATGCTCTCAGGGTTCCCACTGGAGGGTATCTGGGTGGGGGCACCCTGCCTTCTTACCACCTCCTTTCTGAATTTTCAACATAATAGCTGTCTCAGAGCAACATTGATTTCAAATTGAGCATTCTTTGGTGCTTCACTAAGCCCCAAAACAGGGTCCTGAAACACCCCGGTGAAAACCGCGTAATCCCACAACATTTCCTCCAGTATCTCACATTACA
>QEPC01014254.1:5200282-5220007 GCA_003113815.1 Sphenodon punctatus | reverse complement strand
GGTAGCGAAAACGAAATTTTTTTGGTATCGGTGTTTTGGGCCCTGAAACCACCCCTGGTGCCAGGAAGTCTGCTCCTCAGCTGCTTCCCCCTTCCAGTCATGTTTTTCCCACCCAAAGTCACGTTTTTTTCTGCCTCTGAACTCATCTGAACTTTTCCAAACTGTTTGGAAGTTCGAGTGTTCAGTTCGGAAGTTTGGTTTGGTTGTCCGAACCGGCCGAGTTCAGGCTGAACTCCGAACATCCGAACCACGTTCGCCCATCCCTACCCTTAGTCCTCCCACATGAGAGAAGGCCAGATCATCATAGGGAAGGCAATCAGCGGGGCCAAGTATGAGGCTCTCTCACCTCGTTTACCTAACAATCCACCACCCTACACGCAGCACCCACACCACACACCGCGGAATGTTAGGGTGACCAGGGAAGTGGGGATCACAGGGAGAGGGTTCCAGGGTGACAAGGTAGGGAGCATAGGAAAGACCTTTAGGGTCTCAGAGGAAAGGCATGGAGGCGTACACCAAGCACTCTTGACACTCACGCACACCTTCAGTCACACACAATCACACACTCAAACACTCACCATTCTCACACGTTTCAACACTCCGACAGGGTTCACTAAGTCTCTCTGCACACTCTCACAAGGGGCCAGTTCCTCACAGAAAGCTGATCACCAGCAAGATTCCTACCTGCCAGTCAGCCTTTTATCCCCTATGGCCTCACCCCATTCTGCATAGAGGTACAATGAGCACCGCAATGCAGCTGGTGGCCCCGCCTCCCTGGGCTCCTCCCCTGTGTCCTGAGACTCTGCCTGTGCATTGCCAAGTGTGCACATGGTGGGGCCTGCTAGCCTTGCCTTGCACGCCTCAGCCATGGAGTCCTGGATATTGCCGCGGGTCTGCCGGGGGGCTCTGCCAGGGGCATCTGACATGATAGGGATGGTCGCGGCAGCATCTGACATGCTAGGGATGACATTTTAAATGCTACTGTCCCTGGGGCCAAACCATTGTTCTGAAGTGTGAGCTGAAACTTTAGCATCTGTGGCTCCAGAATGGTGAACCCCAGAGCCCACCCATTGTGGAACAAGAACTCCTGAAATTCCTGAAAAGTCCTCTCATATGCAGCTCTGGTTTGGGGGGCCAGGGAACCATGCACCATCTCAAAAAGTTGTAATATCCAAGGTTCCACAGGTCTTTGGGAAATGCTTTTGAAATCTCCCTGGCTCCTGGTGTGAGAAGTCAAAAGCGGTCCGAGAGAGAATATTCTTCGGAAAACATGGAAGCACAAACATCCTGACTAGTGTCATCACCCATGCTGACTTGGATGACAGTCTGTTGATTACATGTAGCACCACTAAATTATCACACCAGAACAACACCTGCCTGCCAGAGTGGTCTTCGGCCCATACATGAACAGCTACTACTATGGGGAAAATATAAGATCTTTCATTATTCCTCACTCCTCCGATCATCTGGTCACGACACTGTGTGTCAATGGTCCTGGAAATATAACCCAAAGCCTAGCCCTTCCACAGCATCAGTTTAAACTTGGAGCTCCACTTCGAGGAAGAGGTGCTGCTACCTCCAAAAACTAACCCCATTATAATCGGTTAAAAATTTGTCTCACGTTACTAAATCCTCCTGCATCTCTTTTGTAACCCACATGTGGTAGTGCATGAGGAGATTGCTTGCTACCCTCAAATACAAGTGAGACAGAAATGCATGCCCTGGTGACATGACTTGGCATGCAAAGTTAAAACTCCACAGAAGGAATTGCAACTGCCTCACCATTACTTTGGCAGCCCACAAATGGTCAGTCACATCTCCCCTTAGAGCAGTGAGCTTTGTCATTTGGGAGATGCAAGAGGGAATTAACTGTGGCCAGCTCAATCCCCAAATAGGTCAATTTGGTTGTTGGGCGTTTGGGTTTTTTCAGCAGACAGGGGAATGCCAAGTTCTCGAGTCACCTCCTGGAAAGTGGTGAAAAGGTGATTACACTTGGGTGTGACCACCCTCCATGAAATGAGGAAATCATCCAAAAAGTGTGTGATCTGGCTCCACCCTTGACTCGGCTGTACCACCCATTTGATTAGCAAACTGAACTTCCCAAATGTTGCACAAGATATGAACAACCCGTTGGCATAGACTTGTCATGGGGAGGTGAAGGAGGCTATTAGAGTAAAAAAGACAGCCTTTAAAAATGGAAAGTTTGTCCTAATGAAGTAAATAGGAAACAGCATAAGATTAGATGTACAAATTAGATGTAAAACGTTAATAAGACAGGCCAAGGGGGAATCTGAGGAGCGACTTGCTAAAGATGCAAAAAGTAAATAAGTAAATAGTTTATTGTATCAGCCAAAGGCCTTCACGTTTACAACAAAAAGTACAAAACAAACAGGTAGATAAATAAACAATACATATAAACACTGCAAACAATAAAATCACATCAGACCCCAGGGAGTATCGTGTAACTCCCTGAAATTCCGGGACCTAATTGTAAACGCAGCTGCTAGAAACATGGCGATCTGCTTTGTGATAAAAGTATTCTCCTTTGTAAAAGGAGAATAAGAGCAGTCAATTGATCACACACGGACACATACCCGAAACTATTCACTCTACAAATTTGACCTGTGGCTCAGCATACAGCCAACAACCAAAAACAGTATGTGTTAGGGTCTCAGTTACTCTTTGCTGATCATAACAACAATATCCCTGGTCCAAAGGAATTCCCTTCTGTCTGTCCTCCATAACTGCTGATGGGAGTAGATTAAATCTTCCAAGGTGAAAGCGTGTCTAAATTTCCATACAGTCAGATGATTAAAGTGAGGCGCACCATTGGGCATGAGTTAATTGATCCATAAATTGAAGATATTTTTGTGCACAGCTATCATGACCTGCTTTTCTTCGTTGGCAATACATTCTTTAATCAGACTTTTGATGGACATATAGTCCAAAACTGACAAGTGCTCCGTGGAAAACCCCAATGAAAATGTTGTTGATGTAACTCCCTCTAGGCAAGAACCACCATCTAGTAAATTAAGTGCCAAAAATGAAAACTGTGCAGAGGTGAATGATTAAGATGGAGCCAAAATCTGAGAGTGGTCAAATTAATCAAAGATACCACAGAAGGGAGGCCAAGTTCTGCCCTCATCAGTACTGTGTGGAGTTTTTAGGAACACCTAAAACTGTCTGCAGAAATGTATTTTCCACTTTGTCTAGTTTGTTCAAAAGGGACAGACCCCAGATTTGTGCCCCACACAGCAGCTGCAAAAGGGCCTTGGTTTTGAAAATTTTAACTGCAGGGACAAGCAGTCTGATCCTCTTGTGTGGCAGAAGCTAAAATTACCCTTGAGGGTAGCATTTGCACTGGTGGTGATAACATCATAATGGGCTATCCATGAAACTGATTGGGCGAAAACTATACCAAGATATTTAAACCTCTTCATTTGCTCAATTTGGTGACCATTCATTATCCATCTATGCACTGCTGGATTTTTCCCCAGAACTATGATTTTGGTTTTTGAATAATGAATCTCTAGAAATTCAGTGCGGAGGAATGCACGGAGGCTATCCATTAGTCAGCGCAGCCAATTTGTGTTCGAGCAATAAGAATGGTGTCATCTTCTTAAAGTAGTACTGATGCCAAATTCTGACCAACTTTAACAGGAGAAAATGAAGGATCCCTCAGACTATCTATCATATTGTTAATGCAGACATTAAGTAATAAAGGAGCCAAAAGACAGCCTTGCTGCATGCCTCAAGAAATGGGTCCTGGAAGTGATAGCGCTTGGAATCCTATCCTTACACGGAGAGAGGTCTCCTGGTGCAGGGAAATAAGATTCAATAGTCTGCAATCAATATTGGTGTTCATCAGTTTCTGCCACAGACAATTAGGATCAATAGTATCGAATGCGGTCTTCAGATCTACGAACATCGCAAAAAGAGATGGTTTCTTATCAGGACCAGCGTATTTAGCAACTAACGGGTTGAGCAAGAAAGCATGATCATATGTAGAGATGCCCTTTCTAAAAGCATCTTGTTCCTGACCTATAACATCATTAGTATCAACCCAATGCTGCAATCGTTTTAAGATGTAAGCAGCATAAAGCTTGCCAATTACATCTAGCACTCTGATTAGATGATAATTAGAAGGGTAATAATAAAAAGTAATGCAAAAGTAATTATAAAAACATTTTCACGTACACCAGAAGCTATAAGCCTGCTAGAGAGTTGGTTGTGCCATTAGATGACATGGGCGTGAAAGGGGTACTTGGGGAGTATAAAGATATAGCAGAGAAGCTGAATTAATTCTTTGCTTCAGTCTTAACCACTGAGGAAGTTGGGGAGATACCCACACTGGACAGTCTTTGTATGTGAAGAATTGGAATAACTGCCACAAATAAGTGTGACTCTGGAGGAGGTTCTAGAGCAAATTGACAAACTAAATAGCAAAAAAATCACCAGGACCACATGGTATTCATCCAAGCGTTCTAAAGGAACTCAGATATGAAGTTGCAGACCTATTATTGGTAATTTGTAACCTATTGCTAAAATCTGCCACTGTGCCAAAGGACTGGATGGTAGCAAATGTAACATCAATATTTAAAAAGAGCTCCAGAGGTGATTCTGGAAACTATAGACTGGTGAGCCTGATATCGGTGGCGGGAAAACTGATGGAAACTATTGGTAAGAACAGATTTACTGAGCATATTGATCAACATGGTATAACGGGGAAGAGTCAATATGGATTTAGGAAAATGAAGTCATACCTCACTAATCTATTGGAATTTTTTAAAGGTGTAAATAAGCATGTGGATAAGGATGAACCAATTGATGTAGTATATCTGTACTTTCAGGTGTTTGATAAGGTCCCTCGTGAGAGACTCTTGAGTAAATTAAACAGTCATTAGGGATGGGCGAACAGAACCGAATTCAGAAATTCGATTCGGTTCAGTTCCATTCGGTTCGGTTCAGTTCAGAAATTCGGTTTGGTTTGGAAGTTCGGTTCTGTCGATCGAACTATTCGAGTTCGGTCCGAACTTCTGAACAAAGTTTGGAAATTCAAACCGCATTGAACTAAATTGAATATTATCTTTTAGGGATGGGCGAACAGAGTCGAGTTCGGAAATTCAGTTTGGTTCGGAAATTCGGTTTGGTTTGGAAGTTTGGTTCGGTCGACTGAACTGATCGAGTTCAGTCCGAACTCAGAACTTCCAAACCGCGTTTGCCCATCCCTAACAGTCATGGGATAAGAGGCAGTGTTCTATCGTGGATCGAAAACTGGATAAAAGATAGGAAGCAAAGAGTAGGACTAAATGGTCAGTTTTCACAGTGGAGAGAAGTAATTAGTGGAGTGCCCTAGGGATCTGTACTGGGACTGGTGTTGTTTAATATATTCATTAATTATCTGGACAAGGGAGTAAAGAGTGAGATGATCAAATCTGCCAATGACATAAAGGTATTCAAAGTAGTTAAAACCTGAGTGGACTGTGAAGAATTGCAGGAGGATCTTGCAAGACTGGATGACTGGGCATCTACGTGGCAGATGAAATTTAATGTGGACAAGTGAAAAGTGATGCACATAGGGAAAAATAACTCAAACTATATGTATACAATGCTGTGTTCTAAATTAGGAGTTACCAATCAGGATAGGTTGGGGCTCTTCAGCTTGGAAAAGAGACAACTGAGAGGGGATTTGATAGAAGTTTATAAAATTGTGGGTGGTGTGGAACACGTAGGTTGGGAGTTATTTACCCTCTCTAACAGTACTAGAAGGAGACACTCCATTAAATTAATTAGCAGCAGATTTATAATGAGAGGGTTTTTTTCACTCAGTGCATAATTAATTTTTGGAATTTACTGCCCAAGGAAATGGTCATGGCTGACTGTGTAGCTTGCTTTAAAAAGGAATTGGAAAAGTTCCTAGATGTTAGGTCCATTAATGGCTATTAACCAAGTAGTTTTGGGGGATGTAATCTCTTACTTTGTGGTGCTGGAACAACAGGGAATGATTTGCCCATTGTGATCTGTTGGGTACTTCTCCCAAGAGACAGGAAATGGCCACTCTCGGAGATAGGATGCTGGGCTTGATAGACCATTCGTCTGGCCCAGTACAACACTACTTATGTTCTTACATGCTTACGTTTTTTTTGAAGTAAAATTGTCCTTGAAATTTGATACGCAACAGTTTAAAATCCATTGGCTAAACCAAGAGCAGGTGAATTGTATATCACTCTTTGCGAGGAGGGCCCCAAGCCTACACGCCCATACCATTTCGACCATTGAGTCAAATGATGCATACTAGACCGAGCATAGTTTATGGGTTATGGAGTCATTCACCAACACTCCTTTTGGGAAGGATAGGTGATAGATGAGGCAAACTTCCACCAGGGCTTCAGCACCTCCCCTAAGGGTGGGTGGCAGGTGCTGCCTGAGAGGGAGTCACGGGGCTGTTCTTCCCCCTGTAGCAGAGTGCCTGCTTACCCACCATATCCCACGCAGGATCAGGGTCCAATAGCCACAGTCTCCATGGTGTATCAGCTCTCCAAGTCTCTTTATTTACATAGTCTTCCACTCTCCGTGGTTTCAGTCTCTGTTACAGTCAGGCTTCCCTCAGCTCCAGCAGTCCCTGTCTTCTGACTGTCTGCTCTCAGCAGGCTTCCAGCCTTCCCACATACAGGCAACCCTGTTTGCCTCAATGCTGCTCCCCATAGCTCCCTAAGTCTTCCAGGGCTTCCTAGATCGGACTCAGCACTTAGCTACTCTCAGGCTTGTCTCCAGGGCTGGCTAGTGTCACACCCTCACCCAGCTGCCTTTCAATTAGTCACGGTCCTCACGGATCCAGCATCTGCAGCTCTGCTCATGCAGCCTCCTGTGCTGGCGCAAGCTGTGTTAAAGGTCTCCCAGCCCTCTGTGGCTCTCCCTTGCCAGTGCCACACACCCCTTTCCATGCAGGGGACTTCTTTTTTGCTGGCTGTGGATGCCATTGCTCCCCCTTTCCTGCCTTCCCCTGCTTGTCTCCTTTTTTTTGAGCAGAGGGCTGGGGCTAGGCACCCTAGATTGTGCCCTGTTTAATCCACGCTCCTAATAGAGGATGAGATGGGCTACAAACGGGTCCCTGGTATCCTGGGGGAGAATTAGCTGCCATGGGGGGTGGGGAAGACAAGCACAATGCCCCTTGGTTCCAACTTCCCTTTTCCGTTCATCCTTCCTTTACCCTGGGTCTCTCGCTTGTCCTGAGGGGAGTATCCCAAGCTTGGGGGTGGGTGGAGGAGGGGAGGGCTAGATATTTTGAGCCCCACTGGCTACTCCCATGGCGCACTCTGCTGTGCTGCTTACCTGCAGAAACAGGCCTCATACTCATACTATGCCACTTCACAGCTGATAAGCGGGGCTCAGCTGGTGGCGCGTTCTTTCTCTCTCCAATGCTTCTCACTGCAGCTGCTCTTTGGCTCCCTCTCTGCTCGGGTACCTCTGCCTGCCTGGTGAGAGCTCCTAGCTCTCACATCTTGCCAGATCCTCTCGCTCCCACACGATGAGGGGGAAGCTGTCTGACCTAAGATGGTACTGCGAAAACCCCGTCTAGCGGGTCAACAACACCCACTTGTGGGTATTTACTGTGCCTTTGTTGCAATAAGCTAGTAAATTTGGACAGGGCATGGTAAGAGGAATCTAGGCAATCACCTTGATTTACTGTTAGGTGGAACTAGGAAAACTATTCTGCCATTGTGTGTGACTTAGTTAAGCACTTTTAAAAGTTAAGCCATTGCACTAAAACTATTTCTGTAAGGAAAATATAGAGATTGTAAAATATTGCCGAAGATTTATTTATTTATTTTTTAAAATAATGGGAGGGTGGCTAAACTCAGGATTCTAAATAATTATTTAAACTCTCTCTCCAGTAAGGGAGCTGGATTTTTAAGGCAGAGAACACTTAATCATTCTCGCATGTTTAGTGCTTGCTTTGCTATTTTATTTCCATCATCTGTGAAAATCATGAGAAACTAGTTTTATATTGTTTTACAATTCAAAAATACAGTTTTTTTAAAACAGATTTTTGGAGGGGAGAGGGGAAATACAGCTGCTTTGTTTTTGTTTTTTTTAGTTTTACATTCCAAAAATACAATTATGAAGCAAAGATAAACATGGAAAAGAAAATAGTATCATGACAAAAGTGCTAGAGGATCTTTCACAGAGACAGTGAAAACCTAGTTAAACTAAATGGGTAGCTTAGGCATTCTCCTTTTGAATCTTATGGGTGAAACAATTGAGGCCCATTTGTGTGCAAAACAGCTGTAAGAAAATGGGGGTAGGACTAAAATCCAGAGCCACCTGGATATGTGATTGGTGGAAAACTGTAGAGACAGTCTCCTGTTTCCTATTAGGACCAGAATGGAGGGATAAGATGCTATGTTCAAAACACTCTAATACCCGTCTTGCCTTAAAAACAAGAAGATTGTGTCCTAAAAGAGAATTTAATTTGGCCTGCAGAATTGTAGAGATGGTGATTAAATCTCAAGAACTTAAGGCAAAGAAAGCAGTATCTTAGGCTAAGAATCGAGACAGTTCAAGGAATTTACAGCAATGAAGTTCCATTCTACAAAGAATAGACTATTGCGATGAGACCATGGGAAGATGCTATGACAACACCATCATTAGGCTTAAGAAGGAGGCAATTTTATTGATGTTGAACACCTAAGAATCCCCAGCATAAATCTGAGGGTAGGCAGCTTGAAGGCTGGAAGTCCAGCTTGGTGGCCTCCTAACCATCTAGGAGGGTGAACGACCATCTGCCCATCCTTGACAATTGATCACAACTCAAAGTTGTGGTCCCAGAAGAAAACAACACGGATTAACTGTTAAGGCTGAGATATGGCTCTCTAGACAGAGGCCACCTCCACACCGGGTGCAGGGAACCCCGGGCAGCCCTGAGATCTCAAGCATTCCCCACCATATTTATAAGGAAATTCCCTTCAAGACAGAAAGCTTCATGCCTTGCTCTCTCACCTCCCCCCAAAAGAGTCAGGATCTGAGCTGGGTACTGCCATCAGGTGCACGATTAGAAGCAACAAATATCCAGTTACCCCTCAAAAGGGCAACTGAGAAATCCTCCTTTACTTTTCCACCCCAGTTCTTAAGAAGGAATGGGCATAGAAAGGGTTTTCTGAGCTCCTTCCATTTCAAAGCTTTCTTCATGACTAGACTTTGCTCGTTGCTGCTGCAGAATGAATTAGAATCCTCCATGATCATTATAAAAGTGTGGCTGCTTTGAACTTTGACCAAGGAAGCACAGTGATGGTGGCCTTATTTTTATCTGTCTGTATACATATGTGACAACAATGGCTACATTATATTTTTACACCACACTTAGCTAGCTATTATTACAGCATATATCCAAACTTGCTATGGTGATGATGATCTTTCAGCTACCCAGATACTAAAAGAAAACATGTGTGGATGAAAGCAACAGTTCTGTCTCATTTGTGGATAAGGCAGTAACTGATTTTCAGTGAGCTGTCAGCAAAACTCCAAAAGACGGGCAAACTATTTTATCGTGTAGAGGAATGATAGGCACAGCTTGAGATTCAGATGGATTTTGTTAGTTCATTACATTAAAAGAGTGTCCTCTGTGTGTGTGTGGGTGTTTGGTTTGGAGTTTTTTGGAGCATACACAAAATTAGGTGGCTGATGTTTAGTACATGGGACTGTGTTTCACATTGTTTCTTCCTCAGAAGCAGTAGGGGAAAAAATGAAGTACACTGAACGCACAACTGTTATACATTTTGCAGTTTTAGATACAAGAAAAGTTACAGCAGTGATTATGAACAGAGACAAGACAGATTATTAAACAAATACAAGTCGGAGCATGAAAAAGTATGGGAGCCTGGTTATGTGAATGGAACTCTTGCATAACACTGTAGTGCGATCTGAGGCTATAGTGTGATCTGCTAACAGAGAGAATGCATGTGCTAAGTGCTTAAGAAGAGAAGTAAAGAATGACGTTCTACTACAAGTCCTTCTCTTTTAGTCCTTTCTACAGCATATCCTTGCCGATTTTGGTTACTGGAGGACTTAGAACTCTGAACTTAGAACTCAGTCCCATGGCATTGATTTCATGGGCTGGATTGTAACTGTACATTCTTCCCTGGTTAAGTGTCATTGCGCTGCTGTTCCTTATTTTTATTTTTTTTCATTTTCAAAATATTTTATTCAGAATTTGTCAGCATGCTAGAGATTCTTCAAAATTATTTAAATATACATAAAAATATTTGTGCCAACATATGTAAAAACTTAACTGACTACAACCTGAATGCATAGCTGTTTCTTATTTTGACCTCATTTCAATTCCTGGATTTGGCCTGTGGATCCGGACCCTACCACAAGCACTGAAAGGGTGAGTTTAGGGCAGGAGTGGGGAACTTTTTTCTGTCCAGGGGCCACACTGGCAATTTGAAAGTGTTCGGGGGGAGGGGGGGGACAATTAAAAAGTAATTCAAATAAATTATTATCCAATTAAAATCAATTAAAAGTAGGGCTTCACCAAATAGGTGATCCAAGTTCTCAGGAGGATTTCCAAGGTTCCGAGGAGCAGGTCCTTGGACGGAACTTAGAAGCTTTTCTGAGGACCCGAAAATTGGAACTCGGAACCCCGGACCTTGGAAATTCTTGGAACTCAGAACTTCGGAACTGCAACTGCAAAAAGCCGGGGGGGAAGCAACAGTACCCACATCATAGCCCAGTAGCAGTGCGCCCACTTTAAAATACCTATTCCAAGCAGTGCCCAGAAAAGCAGGCTGGCAAGAGTGAGACAATCTTAAGACAAACCCAAAATGTGCAACTGCAAAAACCAAAGTTGGCAAAGTTGAACTGATAGCCAAAGTACAGTCACAGTGCCCACAAAAACCACAGCAAAAGTGATCCCTCTCTGGCCTCTATGATGCCAACCTGCCAACAAGCAGTGCAAGCAGCAGGAGCACCAACTTTAAAGTATATTAAGCATGGTGGCACTGGGAACCCTCAGCATTGCCTGTAGTATGGGCAGCCCAGGCCAGGGGAAAGGGACAAAGACAGATCCCTTTGGCCTCCATACTGCCAAGCAGTGCAGGCAGCAGTGGCATCGACTTATTTTTTAAAAAGGCATGGTTTTGATATGGCACTGGCAACACCCAGCATTGCCCCTAGTATTGACTGCCCAGGCCAGGGGAAATGCAGTAAGGCAGATTCCTCTGACCTCCATAATGCATACAATAGTGGCATTCACTTATTTTTAAAAAAAACAATGACATGGTGGAAGTAATCCCAAGCATTACCCCTGTGGTCAGACCAGGACAGGCAGGCACTCTTTCCCACCCCCAAGCGAAGATACTCACAGATACAGCAGTGTAGCTCACAGCCAAATGCACCAAAGATAATAGAAAATGCCCCTATGGCCACTTTTAGTTTGCCTCTGCCAGCCAATCAGAACCTGTTCTGTGGCTTGTCCATCACTCAACTATCCCCTCCCATACCCCCCTGCCTACCAAATATGGCACTAAGCTGTTTCCTAGCTCAGAATTTCGGAACTCGGAAATTCGGAACCAGGAAACGGAAGCCCGGGTGAATTCCGAATAAAACTGGGGACCTGTCAGGTGGGAGGGGGTAGGAAGGGGGGAAGCACCACCCACTCACACCGTTCGCACACGGGAGAGCTCTGTTAGCGTAATGCGAGGAAAGGAGGCCCGTCAGGATAGTGTTTGGGTCTGTTCGTGTGCTCACGCACTCTGAATCTTGACCCCTATCATCATAGGGCACAGAGCTGGGGAATAAGGAAGGGGGTTCAGCTTCACCACTTGCACTCGTCAGGGAATTGGCAAGGAAGGCTAGTGAGGGAAGTGCCAGGTCCACAGGGGAGGGGGTCCCAAGGTCCACAGTTAAGGTTCACGGGGAATACACACTCTCAAGAGGCAGGGAAGGGATGATCCCAGGGGAGAGGGAAAGGCCCAACCGCGCGAGCCCGCAGGCTCTCACTCACCTCTCTCAATTGATCTGGGGTAAGGGGCAGAGGACTACACATAAACACCAAACAACTCAGGAGGGGAGAAACACACACTCTACTTGCTGTCACAAAGGGCACAAGGATAGGGGACACACACAAGGCAATATTGCAACCAAAATACTCAGTTCCACACTTAGCTTCAAGGGGGGCCAGTCTCTCCATGGGCTGTCGCTCTGTTTACCGGCACTGCTACCCTTGCAGTGCCGGCCTTTGTACTGTTGGCTCCGCCCCTCCAGAGGCTTTTTCCCCGCCGCTTTCGCCCCGGGCGCCTTCGGCTGGGGGCGCCTGGGCTGGAGGCGGCGGGACGCTGCCGGACCCGGTAAGGGGTTTCTTGTGACCTGGGGGGGGCCGCCGCACCGGGCAGCGGCGGCGGCGACTGACAGGACCGAGTTTCAGCTCTAATAAAAAGTAATGAAAATGTAATTAAAATCAATTAAGAAGTAATCAAAGTTAAAAAAAACAACCCCAAATAAATATTTTCAGCCCTGAACCCCCTTCCTCCTTCTTGTCTCCATCCCTCACTCTTCTCCACACAAAGCCCCCAAATCTTCTCTCTCTCACCCTCTCTCTCACACACAAGCTCCTCTCACACACACTCCCCCCATTAACACGCATGCACATGCACACACACACAAACCTGGGGAAGAGGGAGCAGCTCCAGCGTGGCAAAGCCAGCTCCATTGGCTGCCAGGGTGAGTGGAGGCATGCTTAGAAAAGAAGGCAAGCACTGCTGGGTCTCCAGCCTCCGCAGCAGTCAACCCCACTCAGAAGAAGGGGAAAGCAGTCCACCTTCCCTCTCAGTGCAGAGCCTGCCCCACCTTCTGCCAGCACATTCTCTGGACTCTATCGCAGCGTTTCCTCCTAGGCTCCCTTTAGTGCGGCCCATCAAAGAGACTGCAGGCCATGAAATCTAGGAAGGCGGGCTGCATTGAATGGGAGCCAAGAGGAAGAGCTGGGAGCCGGAGAGAAGTATCCTGCTGGCCAAGAGTGGCCCGCGGGCTGCAGATTCTTCATCTCTGGTTTCATGGATGAGAGCATATATGAGGGCATTCTCTCAAGGACAACGGTGAATCCATGATCTGGACCCTCCCTTTCCTACCTCACCATGAGTACCTTAAATATCCTTGACCCAAACTTCTTTCTGGCCTGAAGAGCTTGTGCAAATTTTCAAACTGACCAACAGAAGGGGCAAGGTTACCCCTGCCTTAAATAGATAGATTCCCTATTTCTTTACTTAATTCCGTTTTGAAGAATGGATCCTGTACTGACTACATTTTGCCACTCCTGGAATGTTCTGATCCTTTAACTTTATGGCTTGATGCAATTTATATATTCTTCAGGATTTCTTTTTACTCCCCTGAGTAACTTCTAGTGTAGGCAGTTCATTATCCTTTAAAACCTGAGAAAAAAAGAACGCCTTCCCCCCCCGCCCTTCGCTATTGGAAGGTGGATTTGTGCCTGCCTGCCCGAAACAGGTTTAGATGGCAGGGTAGGGGCGAGGGCCTCTCTCTGTCCCTCCCCTGGTTTAGGAGGGTGGCCCCCGCGGGCCAGTGGGTGATAGAAGAAGGCACGTGGAGGGCAGAGGGCCGGGTAGGTACCTTATTTTTGCATGGGCCTCTGCCTCCTCCTCTCTCCCCATTGATCCACCTGCCCAGGAGCTTCTGGTGTCTGTGATATTTTGGCTTAGGAACTTTTGAGCTTAGGGTTCTTTCTTTTGGAAGAGCATCCAGGTATGAGTGTTGGGTTCCCCTGCGGTTGGCGGGAGCTGTGGGGCCTTTCTTGCCTTTATCCCTTTTAACCCCCCTCCTTCTCATACTGGGGCATAGAGATGGGTGAACAGAACCGAGTTCGGAAATTCGGTTCGGTTCAGAAATTCGGTTCGGAAGTTCGGTTCAGTCGACCGAACTATTCTCGTTCGGTCCGAACTCCGAATTTCCAAACAAAGTTTGGAAATTCAAACCCCATTGAACTAAATGCAATATTATCTTTTAGGGATGGACAAACAGAGCCGAGTTCGGAAATTCGGTTCAGTTCGAAAATTGAGTTTGGTTCAGACGTTCAGTTCGGTTGACCGAACTGGTCGAGTTTGGTCCAAACTCCGAACTGCATTCTCCCATCCCTACTGGGGTGATCCTGGGAGGGGGGAGGTTGGTGTCAAGCGGGGGTGGGAGAAGGGAGTGCAGGTGCTGCTGGTGCAGTCTTGAAGCTGGGTGCCATCCGCTATGGGTTCTTCCTGGGTGTGGAGCTGCTGCGTTCTTCGGAGCATGTGCCACATGGTGGGCTGTGCGGCGGCATTTGAAAACCCCAATGCCCTGTTTGGACCCCCACGTGCTCACTTCTAATGTAGGCTGTACACTTCTAGTGTAGACAGTTCATTTTCTTTTGAATCCTGAGGAAAAGACTTCATTTTATGGATTAATAGATTTTAAAAGGAAAATAAACTGCCTACATTAGAAGTTTCTCAGGGGAGCAGAGGGCAACTGAATTTTCTCCAGAACTTCTCCAGAAGTTTACAACACTGCATTTGTCTGCTTCTCAGAAGGGCATGCAGTCTTGATGTGAAGATTGCAATTAGTGGTAAATCCATCATCTTCCTTGGTAGGCCATTCCAGTGGTTAATTACTCTCATTGTTCAATTTTTTTTCTTATTTCTTATTTGTATTTCTATTTGTTTTGTACTCTTTTACTGTACATCCATAGGTTCTTGTTATGCTTTCCCTTGCTAGTTTAAAGAACCATTTTAGTTTCCAATACTTTTCCTTCTGAAGGTTTTTAAACACTATAATCAAGCCCCTTAGTCTTATCCCTTCTTTTGGAGCAACTAAATAGATTGAGCTCCCTTAACTCTCTCTCCAGAGATAGAGTGTAGCCACTGTGTTAGCCCCAAGTGACAGAGACACAACATGGTTTGAATGATATCTTTTATTGGACCAACTGTTGGTGGAAATAAAAAAGCTTTTGTGCCAGGTGCGGTTGTGAGGGCAGAGATGGGCACGTTACCACTCGCCTGCATCGAAAGGCAGTCGTGTCTGCGATATTGGGCTAAGCTATGTGCCCGGTGCAGTCCCAATTTGTCCTCCTTATGTTTCAGAGAGGAGTTGGAATACCAATGTCTGCCCTCCTATCCTTGGCTATCCTTGACTCTCCCAAGTCTCATCCCATTTAAGTAATTTGGCGCTATTTTCTCCTCTTTATGGGGGTTAGATAGCCCCCTGCAGAAGAGTATGATGATGAAAAGAGCGTTGGATGTAGCTAAACAGGAGGACATGGCTGCTGTGGCTTACATGGAGGGCTGCACCATGTTACCATCTTTTCAAAAGATACCATAGCTTTGCAGGGTATTTAGGTAAACTCCAGGACAGGGTGTTATGTAGAACTGATACGCAATTGCATCTTCAGCTTATTAATTCAGCTGTTGTCTTTGGATGCTATAGCGGTAATCCATACCAGAATCGGATATGTCCTTGCTCGGAATCTGAGGTAGAGGATTTGCAGCATGTTCTTTTTCAGTGCCCTTTCTATGAGAACATAAGGCAAGTATGGTTGGGCCCGATATGTAATGGAAAGGAATTTCTTTCTTTGGCACCAAAAATTGAGTTGTTATTGGCCTCACATGATGAGTCTATCATAAGTTCGGTTGCTTCCTTTGGCTTCTTGGCTGCAAAGGTACGAGAGGAGGTAGTCGGATGAGACTTGCTTGCTTGTACTCTGTTTATTGTGTAATCTAATTTATTGTGTATTTTATTTTTCTGTACCCTAGGTTTCTAGGTGTGAGCTGTATTGATTTCCATTTTTGTATTTATTTGCCTGTTTTTCTATTTGTTGCTAATTCTGTTTTTATTGACTTAAACTGGCCATGGCGAAAGCTAGTGTCTTAATAAATATTATAATACAATAATACAAACAAGCTTTCAGGCCACACAGGGCCCTTCCTCAGGCATGTAGCATGGCTAGTAGAAATATATAAAATGCGCAAATGTAGGGAAGGAATATATATGAGGGTATGGAATATGTGGGAGTGGATGCTATATACAAGGGAGCATGGAATAGGCGGGATAAGGGTTCTATCCACTCCTGCGCATTCTGTGCCCTCTCATATATACCTGTCCTATATTTGCTCCTTTTATATATTTCTACTGGCTATGCTACATGCCTGAGGAAGGGTACTGTGTGGTAGCGCTGATCTTGTAGGGAGAGGAGGAGAGAAAGGCCTGTGAAAGGGAGAGAGCTGAAGGTTTGGGAGGGCAAGCTGTGACCCCATTTGAGTAAACTCTCTGGTCAGGGAAAACAGTAGCCAAATACCCTGGAATAGGATCTAGAAGCAACAGAGTGGCCCAGGACAGAAGGGGCAACTGATTCTGGTTTGTGCCAGTGCCCAGGTTTGGAGGCCTATCACACTACCATCCAGCCTTTCAGGGTCTGCTTTACCCTGAAAGCAGTAGGATACAGCTGCACATTCCGCCAGTATTTAAGAGGGTTTGCTTTTAAACAGTCTACATTACACATGTATTAGAAGTTGGGGCAGAGAGGTTGTGTGAATTTTACAGTAGAGGTGTAAGGAAAAGTTCACCAAATTATGCTTCATACTAAAAGTATTGGTTTTACACCCCGTGATCAATGCTACCATATGTACAATTAAGGTAATATGGAGATTACTGTTTTTGACTAATGACAACTACTTTAGAAATGCTTTTGACTAATGTCAATTACTTGAGAATACAAAACAGTTGTAAGGAGCTTTGGAACTCCTTTTCATTGGAGGTTTGCCAAAGCCTGAGCACTTTCTAGAGCCAACCTAAGACCTATTTATTTGCCAGATCCTTAGCAGAAAGTGACCGAGTTTGGGATTCTTGGTTATGAGAGCCAGTGTGGTGTAATGGATAAGATGTTAGATGTGGACTTGGGAAGCCAGGGTTCAAATCCTGTCCTAGCCATGAAGTCAATGGGTGGCCTTGGGCAAGTCTCAACTTCAGTTCCCCATCTGTAATAAATGGGAATGTGTGTGTGGGGGGGGAGCGTTTTCAGACAAGACACTCCCTACCCACTTCCAACTCACTATACATGTTACAGGGCACCCATAGGGCAACACTACAGCCCTGCAACATGTATAGTGGGTGGGTGGAAAGTGTCTTGTTTGAAAAGGCCCTGTGTCTGTCTGTCTGTCCCTGTGTTCCCTCACCCTTGTCCATCTTAGACTGTAAGCCCACTGGACAGGAGCCTGTCTCTAATATAACAATTGTAAAGCACCAGCGACACCGCTGCCTCTATCTAAATCTATAATAATAATAAGGTTATAATAGGAATTTTATGTAATATTTATAGACTGATAGATACAGATAATGCTGAAAATTGCCCTGAGCATTCAGACAAGGGCAAGATAAATCCAAATAAATAAATAAATATTGTTAAGTTGCCACTATTCTACAGTGTCTGTTATATTTATTTTATTTATTTATTTTCTAGATTTTTACCCCGCCCCTCCTAAAAACAGTTTGGGGCGGTTATGAGACTGTCATCTTTAATTGTCCATCATGTCTTTGATAACAATGTGAGAGATATTCCTTTTTTTTACAGATACTGATAGGGTTCTCAAATCAAATATAAGTTGCTTTGTAATGCTCAGTATTCATAGAATATATGTGAATTCATAAGTATTCACAATTTCTGTGACCACTCTGACAAAATCATAATTCTAATTTATCTTTATTATATTTGTGAAATAACACTGATTCCAAACAAACTGATGGTGTGAAGTTTTGTCAGGGCATTAGGTATACTTTTGTTCTATTGCTGAGGTATCTGTAGGGTTCTAGGCAAAATTGAGAGTGTTAACAGTACACACAAGACATTGCACCACTTTTGCCTCCATTAGCCCTGGATTCACCTAGTTGTGCATTGTGAGATGCCAGATGTTCACCCTGGGGCCACTCCCCACTATGTCATTACCAGGAACGTGGAGCACACTGTGCAGGCAACTCCAAACAAATCCGGGGCGACATGCTTCCCTGGGGCCGCCTTCAGTGCATTGGGAGGCACAGGGTGCCCACATGCCTGCCCCATGTCCCATGTCTGTTGGGGCACATGCATGTGAACAGCGCCATAGAGTCACAACCAGCAGTCTAAGGTGCATGAGAAGTGACCACAACTCTGTGATGGAGGCAGGAGCGCAGACAGACCAAGGAAGGGAGGAATGCCTGTCCATTTAATGCAGACCCTGTGGGGGTGGGGGGGAGGCCCATGACATGACCAAAAGTTCCAGGGGCCTCCCCTTCCAACTGAGTTGGAATCATGCAACACATGGCTCCTACAGCTACTGTTTCAATCAGACATTGATTGATTGATTGATTGATTGATTTATAAAATCATTTAATACCCCATCCCTCCTGCTCCAAGCAGCCTGGGATGGCTTACAATATTAAAACACATAAAAACAATAAAACCATAAAATACAATAAAAGGGAAGGCACAAACCAAACTGGCCCCCATCCCCCTCCCTCCATCCCACTCTACACACCATCTCCCTCAACAAAAGCCAGGTGGAACAGCCAGGTTTTACTGATATGACGGAAGGAGGGGAGATCTGGGAGGGAGTTCCACAGCCTAGGTGTGGCCACCGAGAACACCCTCCCCCATAGTGGTCCCTAGAGCCACACAGGGGACCTTGAGAAGGGTGCCCCCAGTGGACTGCAGGGGCTGCTTCCAAGCGGCATGCTGTTATTTATTTCCCTGACTTGTGGGGAAAATATTAATATTTACTTTTATTTGACTAAAAACACCTGCATCAATTACATCAAAATACCCTTTTTATACCTAATAGAGACAAAGTAGTAAAGTGATATTTTTGTTGGACTAACTACAGTAGGTGGAGATATTAATACTTTGACTTTATTAGGTATAAAAAGGGAATTTTGATGTATGTATACCTCCACCAACTTTAGTTGGTGCAATAAAAGATATCACGTGTACTACTTTATTTTTATTGCCTATATTTGGGACCAACACGGCAAACCCTACTTTCTCTATAATGTTTATACCTGAAATCCTGAAGAGTTAGTGCCAGCATTTACTATTAATGTCAATGAGAGGTCTGTTTACTAGGCATGGGCGAACAGAATGAGGTTCGGTCGTTTGGTTCAAACCCGAGTTCGGGTTCGATGGTTCGGTTCAGCCAAGTTCGGTTTGGCCGAACTTGGCTGAACATTCAAAAATAGCGAAATCGAAACTGAAACGAAATCGAAACCGTAACCTAATTTTCAACCCTGGAAAGATGTTTTTCCTGCCTCCGAACTCATCCAAACTTGTCCGAACACGACCGAACTGTTTGGTCGTTCGAGAGTTCGGTTCAGACGTTTGGTTCGGACGTCCGAACAGACCGAGTTTGGTTCGAATTCTGAACATCCGAACTGCGTTCGCCCATCCCTACTGTTTACATCAGTGCAACTCACATCATTGCTAAAGGCTTGTGCTGGCACTGAACTGCCTGAGGATCATGCAACAAATCTGTGAAGCCCATCAGCTCCACCTTTATAATTATTTAACATCTATATGCAGCCCTTGGGGGAGGTCGTGAGAGGGTTCGGGGTGCGTTGTCACCAGTATGCTGATGATACTCAGCTGTACCTCTCGTTTTCTACTGACCCAGACCCTGCTGTCTCGGTGCTATCCCAATGTTTGGAGGCCGTGGCGGATTGGATGCG
>QEPC01014254.1:5129725-5199603 GCA_003113815.1 Sphenodon punctatus | reverse complement strand
GGGGGGGGTGATTTTAATCCCCTGCCCATTTATTTATTTATTACTGTCCTTTAGCCCTGTTTTATTGATGCATTTTATATTTATATTTTAACTGATTTTAATTGTTTTTATCATTGCTGTTAGCCGCCCCGAGCTGCACTGCAGGAAGGGGCGGGATACAAATCTATAAAATAAATAAAATATAATATAAATAAATAATCGGTAGTGGTGGTGTTTTAGTATTATTATATTCATCACCTGCAAGGAAGAATGGGGTAAGGATAGCTGCTATACAAACACATATGGAAGCCTTTGAAATGATATATCGGAAGTTGAACTGTTTTGCAAGATGCCTTTTTTTAAAAATGAGAAGCACTACATGGTAAACCATGAGAATGACAATTAGAATACATTTGTGCTTCTTGTTCTAAGTGTTGAGGATTTAATATTGCCTTTTCATATAATACACCAGCTATTTAAGGTGCTGAAAGGAGAAATTTTCACATATATAGTGCAGATGACATGGTAGGTATTTATCCCATTGACAAGATCTAACTCTACACTTGTTGTGTTAATTGGATATTAAAGTTCAGGTAGCTCAGTAAGGATTAAAATGATGATAAAAGAAAGCTTTATGACTATTTTTTTGGTTTTCTTAGATTGAAGTGCCCAAAACACTGGTGCATAACTTTAAAAATGGCATATGTGGTATGTTCAGCATTATAATCCACAGGACATCTGTTTAATTTGATGGAGATAATAACACTATCATTGCACTATATTGCAACATGACACATCTGCTAGAAAGACATTCATTATTAATGAATGACAAAGGATACACGGAGTCATTACATAGTTTCCCATTGAAACTGGAGTTTAAAGTACTGTTAATTTGACTCATGCTGTGTACCCTCCTCCAGATTAGCTCCATCCATTAGCTGTATGTGGTGTACATAAAAAAGAAGTCGTTGTGAAGAAGCTCCTTCCTTCCTTCCTTCCACCATTAATATTATTTCACTATTTGCCTTCAGGCAGGAGAGTATGCAGACAGTTTTCTCTGCTTTCAACCTCAGTCTCGGTCATTTGTTTTCTGCCTTGCACCCTCACTGTTCTATATACTCATTTGAAGTGAACATGCTATTGCAAGAATTAGCCAGCCTTCAATGGTAGGCATCTAAGAAATGTTAGCAATTTAACTGAGGGCAACTTATAATGCTTTCCATATACTCTTTGTTTAGTTTGGAAAGACCTCTGCCTTGCTTGCAGCTGACCTATTCTGTTTTTTACAGTTGTTTACACTCAGTGATGAACAGGCAATAATTTTTGTTACCTTTAAAGCAGAAATTATGAGATTAGATTAGCAATCAGTATTTGACTTCCAAGACGAAAAGAAATGTTAGGGTTTGACCTGAAAACCATTGATGTCAATGGAAAGGCGCCTGTTGCTTTCAGAGGTTTAGGGATAAGGCTCTAAGTACCTTATTGATCCCACCGCCCAAGCAGGAGCTTTCTAACGAGGCAGTGTAGTACTACTGTACTTTGATTCTTGCACATTTTATTATTATTGTGTTTGTTTTGTTTGTTTGTTTATATAGTGCAAGCGACGTACCTGGCACTGTACAATCAATTCATAACTTAGGAGTTATGGACAGGTTCCTACTCCGAAGGGACTTACAATCTAAGGCTGCTTTTAGACATATGCGGTGCACACTCAACATAAAATCAGGCCATGTGTAAAAATCCCACAGGTGCGGTTTAGACACGACATTTTGTGCATTAAAGCCAGTCGTGCGTTCTTTTAAAAGCACAAATTAATTACCTCGGCGTGTGCGCTGCACACATCTAAAAGCAGCCTAAGAGACAAGGGAGGGGGAGACAAGGGAGAGGCAAACATCGGGAGAGACAAGAGTACATTCATGAGGTTGAGAAGTTGCAGTTGTATGTGCTTCACTTAGTTACAGGGAACTAGATTCGGAGGGAGGGAGAAGAGGATGCAGTTTCACTCATGACAAGCTAGGAAAGGCCTGACGGAAGAGGTGGGTTTGTCATCGCACCAGCCTCCCTCCCCTCCAAGAAGACAGGACACAATGTTGGATTTACATGGCCGCACCCTTTATTATCCAATTACAAACAGCCGAATAGGTGAGGGGGTGACATCGCCTATTGCGATACGGGTCCAGCATCAACCATAACTAGCAATTTCAACAGAAGGGGCTGCGAAATACCTTCGCCAGCCTCTTCAACAGTAAAAAACGTCTCCCCTTCGTCCAGCGCTGGGGGCGCGGCCAAAGGGGACATTGTCCGTCCGGACATGAGTAAGGATTGAGGTGCCTGTCAGTGGGAGGCCTTACAATGCCCTGCCACCTTCATTGACACCCTTCTCCCAGGGAAACCAACACCCCGCGTGCCATACCCTGCCCCGCGGTACACGTGGCTTCCCCATCCCTTAAGGAGATGCCTCCTAATTTCCTTATCCTACTTAAACGATACTGGACCCCCGCCACCCAGGATCCAACAAAACTCCGGCGGATCCAGGCCCCCACACCTATCGCAAAACTAATTCTAAACCTGCCTTGAGAGCTCCAAGATAAATAGCATTACCAGCTGGGGACAAATGTACCCCATCTGCCCTAAAATAACCCACTTCCTTATATGTAATTTGCGTGTGACTGATTGTCCCAAATCCAATTGAACCTAACCATTTCTTAATTTCCCTATTAATTGTTTTACGTGTCTTATCTATTCTTTTGGTCGAATCACCCTCCACCCAGCGTAATCTGGTCACTAACTGCGTCCAAATTATTCTAACCCCTTGAAAATATCGCTGCACCTCTAACAAATCGTTCTTAATATCCCGTATCAACTGTACCCCTTTTAGTCCTGGCAAATCGTTTTCCCCAAGGTGAATAACTAAAATATCTGGTCTGTGCCATCTTCCAAGCTCCCTTAACATAGGCAGCAGTTGGCGCCACCTCATACCACTCCTCCCATGCCAGTTGATTATAGCCATTTCTGAGAGCCCCATCTGGGCACCAACTGGGGATTCTCGCGCCGCCTTCGCTGCCCAGCGCACCAAGCTGTGCCCGCATATCCAAATCCTAGTCCGTCTGGACACCATCCGATCTGTCAATGGAAGGAGATGGCATGGTTAAATCGACATATCCATGTTAATGACGTACATAGGCGCGGTATGCTGCCGAACGCCAACGGCCGACAGCCTGAATCTCAGGGCCCGACATTCCCATTTGCGCCGCAAATGTGGCTGCACCTATGCGGAATGAATGGGAACCATAATCCCGGGGCGGGATGTTCAGTTTTACCAGTGTGGCCCTAAGTACGGACGTGAATTGGTACCTGGTAACTGGTTTACCATTCAGATGGCAAAACAGGGGGTCCCCCGCCGGGGGGCGAATGGCCAAATAAGCTTGGACTGCCAAAACCGGGCACAATCCGGGATCCCCAGCCCTGGCTAGTGTGATCATCTTACCTTTTCCCCGCTGGTCAGTCTTGGATAACCTTAATCTAATTTTCACCTGCCTACTGTCCCACTGTATATCACGATACCCTATTGCCCTACCTGACCTATCCCCAGCTGACTCTGCTACCATCTCGCTTACCCGAAAGGCTCCAAAGAATGCCACTTTAAACAGGGTGGCAAATAAAATTTCTTCAAATCTATTAAAACACACTAACCTCAATGTGTTTACTATTCTGACCAGTAGGGGGGGAGTAATAGGCAACCTGGTATGCACAGGAACTGTTCTTTCCCGTGCCCACGACTCCAGCAACTTGCGTGTCAGAAATCCTCCACCAGGTGGCGGGTGCCCAGCCAATTGGCTCATGAACCCCAGGGCAGACAATCTACCCGAAATAGTACTAGCAGCAAGCCCGTCATTCCTTAATGACATGGCGAACTGCAATACTTCAGCCTCGGGGATGGGAAAACCCGTGCTCCATCCCCGGTTTGACCGGAACAACTGAAAAGCCTGGAAGGCAGCCTGGTAAGCCGCCCTGGTACGTTCCGCCAATGAGGCCTGAACCGAGGAACTTAACTCCAGGATCCAAGGTTCCACAGATCGGACGGCATGGGTTCTGGGTTCTCGCTGGCCTCCGGAGCGAGCACGCGAAAACGCTCCATCTGGAAACGAGAGAGAGCATCTGCAATCTCATTCTCGAGTCCAGGGACGTGCCTCGCTCGAAACAGAATGTTGTGCTGAAGGCACAGCAGCACCAAGTGCCTAACCAAACCCATGACCCTCTGAGAACGAGATGACAAGGAATTAATTATTTGAACCACTGCCTGATTATCACACCAAAAGAGCACCACTTTGTTGGCCAATTTACTGTGCCATAATCTGACAGCCACCACAATGGGGAACAATTCGAGGAATGTCAGATCTCTGGTGATGCCAGCCTGAGCCCACTCGGCCGGCCAAGCAGCCGCACACCACCGCTGCTGGAAAAAGACCCCAAATCCAAATGCACCGGCGGCATCCGAGTGGACCTGCAGTTCCGCATCCAACATAACATGTCCTCTCCAAACAGATACCCCATTGTACTGCTCCAGAAATGATAGCCATACCCTCAAATCCTCCTTAATTTCTTTGGTTACCCTGATGTGATAATGAGGCGATAAGTCCCCAGCTAACCGCCCATACAAACGGGACAAAAATGCCCTGCCTGGTGCAACTACCCTGCATGCGAAGTTTAAGCTCCCGAGGAGTGACTGAAGCTGCCTAACCGTGACCTTGTTAGTCAAGACACATTCCCCAATCTTCTGCCTCAGTGCTATTACCTTATCCATCGGCAGACGGGAAACTCCGAGGGTCGAGTCTAACTCGATCCCCAAATATGTGAGTACCGAGGAAGGGCCCTCTGTCTTCTCAGGAGCTAAAGGGATACCCAAATGTGCAGTGATGCGTTCAAATAGGGCGACCAGGTTCGAGCAGTCCAGCCCGTCACATTGACCGACGAAGAGGAAGTCATCGAGGTATTTGGTCATACCTCCACCACTTGCCTCCTGACGTACAATCCATGCCAGCAGGGAGCTGAAGCGCTCGAATGCCGAGCACGATATAGAGCACCCCATTGGCATGGCCTTGTCGTAGTAATATTTTCCTTGAAACTGGAAGCCCAATAAGTGATAACTGTCCGGGTGGACTGGCAAAAGACGAAAGGCTGACTTAACATCGCATTTTGCCATCAAGGCCCCGGTGCCATACTGCTTGATCAGTTCAACAGCCGCGTCAAATGACGCATAGTGTACTGTCGTCAGGTCTTTGGGTATCCCGTCATTCACCGAGCGGCCTCGAGGATACGAAAGGTGATGGATTAGATGGAACTGGCCCGGGGCTTTCTTAGGTACCACTCCCAACGGGGAAAAGACCATTCCCTTCAACGGAGGCACATCAAAGGGGCCAGCCACACGACCCTCCGTTACTTCCTTCCGTATCTTGTCTGCCACCACATCCTCCATGCCCACTACTGATTTCAAATTGTGAGGCACTCTACCTATTGGCACCTCCCCTACTGGAATCCTAAAACCCTCTTTGAACCCTCTCACAACATAGCTCACCTCATCCTTATCCGGGTGCAAAAGCAAGGCTACTGCCAGCCTATCGACTCTCACTGGCGTTGGTGGGCTTTCCTGTTCCTCCACCCCCGGGGTTCCCTTGTACCCCTCTTGAAGTGCCCGCAGCCACGGACTTCCCTTTTGCCCAAGGCTTGGGCCGGGGGCAGGAAGCCGCCGGGTGAAACCCTCCACAGGAGGGGCAGGTATGCCGAAACCTACACGTGGGACGTGTACATGCCCCTGACCGGGAAAATTCCCAGCATTGTCCCACGCTGCCCGGATTTCCCTGCCTGCCCCCTGCCCTACCTGGGTCATTCAGGGGGGCCACACTCCCTTTAGCCAAGAGGTGGCCACTATCAGTCTTAGGTGCCCCTTTGGAGTCACTCATGCACGTCAACCACAAGTCTTGCGCATGGATGTCCCATCGGAGCCCTGGCTTAAATGACGCCCGGTGTCTGAATGCCTCATCATACCGGAGCCACGCCCCTGATGGCCCGGTTTCGTATGCCCGTCGAATAATCTCGGCATATTTGAGAAGTACTGCCCCTTTCTCTGGGAACATTTCCAACTGTACGCCATGGTATATGGCATAGGCAGCCGTCCAGTTGGCCCAGTTTCTATCGGCTTTTGGGCGCTTGTACCGCTCCTTCTCCTTTTTTTCATCCTCCTCCCCAGGTTCAATTATCGGGTCGCTAAAGAGGAGGGCGAAAATATCCACGTATTCTCCCCTCCAAATCTTTTCCCTGGTGGCAGGTAATAAATGTTCCCCTATGGGGTCCGATAAATCTACGAAACTTCCCCCCGTGGGTGGGAGCTGGCGCGGCAACCCAGCTCCAGAGTACTGCGGAGCCCACTGCCTTGGGAGTGCCTGCTCGGGGGGGACCCCACCCTTGCATGGCTATAGCCGGCCACCCTTGTGTCGTGCATATTCCTTGCGCCTGCCCCCCATGTTGATAACCATCCCCATTGCCCTGCTCATGCTGTGACCTGGGCGTGCCCCTTGGTTGATTAAGGGGGGCCCACTGCCCACCATCGGGTACTATCTCACCCCCATACCCACTGGGCTGCCCAACTGTCATGGCGGCCGTCCCCTGAGAGGCGGAAGCCCAAACCTGCAGGGCCTGTTGTGCCTGGGTTTGCCCGGTAACAGCGGGCGGCCCCCCATAACCCCAACTCTCTTGTGGTGCCCCTTGTGCAGTTGTAAACCGGGGGGCGGGGGATGAGACCTGAACCCAACCCCCGTTCCACCACAAATATTGCGGTTGTTTTCTTCCAGAGGGAGCGGGGTGGCCTAAATCTATGTTCTGGGCACACGGCCCTCCTTCCACAATTGGACCCGGGCTGTTGGGGCCATAAATTCCTGGACCTGCTACTGAAGGGGGGATACTTCTCTGGACCATGGGTCCCCTCATCCCCCCCGTCTGCATACCTTCCACTGGTGCAGTGTAGTGTTGTGTCCCACGACTGTCTCGATCCCTCTCTGCAATCGCCCGCTCCAGGGCCTCAATCCGGGCTAGCAATCGAGGGTCCTCCCTGCTGCCCCGAGCTTCTTGCTGGTGCCTGGAAAAGTCTTGCACAGGGGGTGAAGGCCCCTCATCCCGCTCCAAATCCTCAACCTCTGTTTCTCCCCCGGTGCACCCTTCACCTTCCTCTTCCTCTAGCTCGACCTGGGACCCCCTTCGGGGTACCCTTGGCACCCTGCCCCCCACTTGCCCTCCGAACTCTCCTTCCGCAAACCGGGCGGGAGGGCCAGCCTGGCGGACACTCCTCCGGAGCCCACTTCCTGCCATGTGGGGGATGATATCTGCCCCTGCACTCTGCTGAGCCCCACTGTGGGCCTCTGGGGACAGGGCTCTACTCAACGCCTCTACTACCAACCCAGGGACACCTGCCCCCGATGGTCCTGGCCTGCTATCCAGCGTGCTTTGGCCCTGGCCTGCCTGACTAGGCCCCTCTCCTAGTGGGGGCATTCCCCCACCAAACACAGCCGCCTCACAGGCCGCTAATCGCTCCCAGGCTGACCCCACACTGCCAGGGGGCTCAGGATCTAACTGCGGGGGGGGGCAGGCCTGCCCCCTCCTGGACCCTGTTACTCGTTTTACCCCCTTTCTTAGGGGCACCACTCGCGGAGGCTTTTGCCCCTTTTACATTCCCCCCTTTCTTCGCCCCTTTCTGGGCTACCTTTGTTTTCTGGGCCTTCCGGGCCCGAGCCTCAGCCCCATCCCTGGGGCCACGTTTGCGCCCCCGCGCCATGCCACTTGCCTCTCTCTCACTCCGCTCTTATCCCCCCAGCTCCAATCACTTCTTCAGGACTCCTCTTGCTCCAGGCCGAGCCGAGTCTCTTTCCTACCCCCCAGGACTGCGCGGCCTGCTTCTTCTTTCCCCGCTCCTCCTAGAGTGAGCGGGAAGAGCCTCCGACGCTGCTGACTGCCCCACGTGATTTCCAGGGGCCAATCAGCAGCTCTATTCTTTTGCGCGGTTTGCAAGGGGTTGCCAGGCAACCCCTGCAAACCAGCAACACAGTGCAGCTCAATCTGCTTGCAAGCGCTGCAAGCAGCAGCTGCATCCTCCAAACACAATCAGTCAGGAGGGAAGGGAGGTAGGAGATGGGGCGAGACAACCCCCCACCGCCTGGATTTGCGGAGGAGGATATTTCAGGAGAGATTTGAAAGTTGGAAGGGTAGGAGCAGAGCGAATGGAAGGAGTTCCAGGCATGAGGAGCAGCAAGGGAGAAGGGAGAAGATGTTTAGACGAGCAAGGGGGTCGTGAGGAGGTGAGGGTGGGGGCAGAGGAGGAGTGAAGCTCCCAGGCAGGAGTGTGGCAGGATACAAGAGCAGAGAGATATGTGGGAGCAAGGCCATGAAGAGCCATGAAGACCAGGAGCTTGTGCTGAATGCATTCATGTAGAGGAAACCAGTGTAGGGCAGAGAGGAGGGGCTGAATGAGATCAAAGCAATGGGCAAGGTGGATGATTTTGGCTACGGAGCATTTATTAATCTGTCTATATTGTGTACTGTATTAATGCATTCAAATATTTTTCATACCATTGTGGATTTTTTTATTGATTGTAAGACATTATGGGAAGGGAGGCATATAAGTTAAATAAATAAATAAACAAACAAACAAATAAATAAGGCTGTAAGCCTGGCAACAAGAAAGAATTTCTGTATGTGCAGCAAAACATGCTTTTCTGGCTGACAAATATCTGCAGGCTATTGTCTGTAGTGGAGGATGGCAGCAGTTTTTGTTTGTGTGTTTTTGTTTTAATATAGTAGAATAATTCTTGCAAGAACGTTACTTTTGATGTGTTGAAGATCACATCTCTAAGTGCAGGGCCAGCAATTTTGAAGCGGTCAGCTCTGCAAGGAGCTAATGGGTCCAATGTGGTCTGGTGCTAGCTGAGAATAATAATGCAAAAGTAATTTAGATAATTGCTCTACCCAGTTTGTTTTGTGTGAGCGCTCCCCCCACCCCCGCTGTAGAATATTAAAATGAAAATTAAATTCTCCCCCTCACCCAAAAGTGAAGAATGCACCTGATGCTTCTGTGGGAGATTTCAGATGTTACGGCGGGCCCCATTCACCATGGGCCATAGGGTGGTTTGGACCACGGCCCAGGGTGAAGGGGCGTGCCAACAGACGTGCGCCGCTGCTCCCCAGGCTGCGGGGACCGGCGAAGCACGGCCCGTGGTGAATGGGGACCGCCGTAACGTCAGTTGTGGAACCGCAGATTGCGGAGGCGGTGGGGCTGCGCGGTGCAGCGTGCTGCCGCACGGCCCCACCCCCTACATTCTGCACCGGCCCTCCCCCCACCGGACGGGCAGCGAGAGCGGCCAATCCAGCCGCACTCACCACTATGGTCAGGAGAGGGGATGGATTCCACCACCGGCAGGGGTACGTGAACAGACATGACGATTCAGTCACCCCTGCCGTGGTGGCCATTCACCACACTTCTGGACCTGCTCGCGTCCTCCGGTCCAGAAGTGTGGTGAATGCAAATGCGGCCCGCATTTGACTCTGGTGAGCGTCTGGCGGGTAGCAAACAGAGGTTCACCACAGTCAAACGCGGGCCTCATTTGAGTGTGGTTCAGGCGTGGTGAATCTTGGATTCGTCATGTCTGAAATCACCCTATATGGGTGTTTTCAGATGAGCAAGTCAACCGGGGGGCGGGGGGTCCATTGCGGACCTGTGGCTCTGCTATGTAGCACCCATACACATGGACTGCATGAGAAGCAAAACAAATGGGCATCAGGGGTGTGCACTAGGCCCCCATGTGGTTTTTGTTTTTCGTTTTCGTTATTCAAAAATGTCAGTTTTGTTATCATTATTAACAGCAATGTTGTTATCAGTATCATTATTGTTATCGTTATCAGTATCGTTATCAGTACCGTTTCAAACAAAGATTTTATCTTTGGTATCGGTATAATTATCGATTTCCGTGCACACCTAATATCTATCAAATCTAAGGGATACAGGAGAAGGGAAAAGAAAATTGTCTATTATCTAACCAATTATCTATATAACTATTCTAATCTATATTATTATTATTATTATTATTATTTATATAGCACCAGCGATGTACCTGGCGCTTTACAGAAAATAAGATAGACACGGTCCCTGCCCAAGAGCTTACAATCTAAAGCTAATCTATACTACCTATCTATATATAATGTACAGGGGGAAAAGGGCAGGGAAAGGGAGAAGGTAAAATGTAGGGTATGTAGAAGGAAAGGTATTGGTAATACAATGAGGGCTAGGGAGGATTTTTTTGTGTGCAAGCACCACAGTTCTGTAAACACAACATGACAAGCAGAGCTCTCGCAGAACAGAGAGAAAAAGCCTGGCCCTCCCATTATAAAGGGTTGCAGTGCCCTCCCCCAGAGCCCCCCTGATTGGTTGTGGGTGGAAGCAGGCATTGAGCAATCACAGAGTGCCATGAGACTGCTAGGACCTGTTTGTGCTGCTCATTGGCCAGTGATACATCCATCAGATACTGCTGAGCTGCTCGCCCCTCCCAATACAGGCACAGTTCAAGAGTTCAACCCTATTTAGTGCTCCGAGATGTCTGCTCCCTCCTCCCCTCTCCACATTTTCCCTCCAAAATCCAAGTGCCACTAATAATAATGACAACAATAACAACATTGTCATTTTTGTTTTTGGTATCGTTATTCTTGGTTATCATTTTCGTTATTGCAATAACAAAAATACAATTTTAGTTATCGTTATTGTAATAATGAAAACAACATGCATACCCCTAAGGTCCATCTCCCAGCATGGTAACCACAGGTGCAGTCGCAGCCTCCATGCACTTCCTCTGCCATGGACTTGTCCCAAAAACATGTGGGCAGCAGTTCGCCTGCCCCCCTCTCACCCTCCTTAGCCCACCCCCTGCCATGATGCATAGCCACTGATACCATGGAAACATGAAGAACTGGCAGGGACTTAACCAGGAGACAGTTAAGTCCCTGCCAGTCCAGACCAACCACAGAGGGGCTTACCAGGCAGGATACACAGTAATCCCAGCATACCACTCTCAGAATGCAGACACCAGAGAGCCAATTTCACAGTATACTGAGCACCATTAATGAACAGGGAAAAGGAACAGTGGAAGAAAATTGCAGAAAAGTACAAGAAGGCAAAGCAGCCTGGACGTGAGTGACAGGCACAGCATTCCCAGCAGGCAGTGAAGTCTATGGCCGTTTTTACATGGACGGTGCAGCAGCGCTGATAGGTGGAGATGGTTGTGGATGGGTGGGTGAGCATACCCAGCGAACACCCAGCAGCGCTGAGCAGGGAGACAGTTACACAGACAGCACCACAGGGGGTTGTGGGAAGGAAAGTGGAGGTGTCGGCAAACACCCAGAGGCCAAATACCCATCCCAGGAAGCACCCAGCAAACACCTGTGCAAGTTCATGGGACCGGTGGGGAAGTCCTGCCTGGCACAGCGACAGCATAACATGGCCGACCGAGGGCAAATGAAGCCGCGCAACGCGGCCCTGCCCCTGAGCCGCCAGGACCCACGTGGGCAGGGCAGGGCGGGAGGGGGATGGGATGACAGCTGCTACAAAGGAGCTGGCTCCTCACAGCCCCGGCACAGAGCCCGGACAGCTTGGCGCCAGGCCCCCTCCCCCCAGCAGAGCAGCCTACACACAGCAGGTAACAGAAGCATGCAGGGACGGACCCATGGGGAGCAAGGGGGGGGAAGGTACCCACGCAACACAGGCAACCCCGTAACACCCCACAGAGGCACACAAGGGGAGAGGTCAAAGCAAAGCACAACACGGACACACCGGGAAGGAACACAAATGACTTTAATGAAACGGGGAACCAGAAACGGGGCAACAACAACAGGGCAGGGCCGGAGGATGGGGCAATAGAAGGGGGGGCAGTGCTAGCAGCGGCAGACCTGGGACAACACCCGGACAATAGGGCCAGCAACCCCGTGCCCGGAGCCAGTGCTCAGCCTGCGCATGGTCTCTTGCGAACCCAGAGAGAAAGAGTCTGTAAACAGATGGGCTTGGGCCCTTGGGTGACAAAGGGGTTGCCCCCGTGGCAGGCTTGAATTGGCCAGAGAAAAAAACTGATTCAAGTGGGCTGTACGCGAGGGAAACTGGGTCACTCAAATCCGGTAAAGTGGGGGTGCGGACCTCCAACCCATGACAGTATCCACACCGCGCACAGCTTCAGCATGCAAAGGCAGACTCTGGCAGCACAGACTGTAGTGTGGGTGCGGAGGCAGCTGTACCCTGGGGTGCGCACAGTCCCATCGCCCCCAGNACCCCACAGAGGCACACAAGGGGAGAGGTCAAAGCAAAGCACAACACGGACACACCGGGAAGGAACACAAATGACTTTAATGAAACGGGGAACCAGAAACGGGGCAACAACCCTGGGGTGCGCACAGTCCCATCGCCCCCAGCGGGCATGCGGCCGGCGCACTCGCGGGAATGATCAGCTGGGCCTGGCAACCGGTGGCAGCCCTAGCACACCCCCAGTGCAGCACCAATCGGTGCCCTGCCCCCACCGGGCTATACAGTACATAAGCGACCCAATGCAGGCGTTCGGGTGTGGGGCGGAGTGGCTGTAGCATGGGGTTGAGCAGCATACAGAGAATGGCAACACTGAGCCGGGTGGACACAAGGACCACTTGCGATATCGGGGGAGAGTGTGCCGGGGGCACAGGCCACACAGCGGAGCGCACTGCGGCCTGGGCACGTGCTAGTGGGGGGTGGCTGGGTGTGGGGAGCTGTGGAACCATGCTGCCAGGGGACGAGTACCCACAGCCCAGGGATGTGCTGCTGCGACTCCTAGGTGCAGCCCTACTGCTGCTGCGTATGCTGCTACAGCAGATAGACCTGCTCTGCCTGCCGGGTCAAGGTTCTGTCCTCCTGGGGGCATGGCGGCGGAAGGCAATAAACCTCAGGAGGGTGGCGATTGTGCAATGGGTGAGGCGGGCAGCCATACAATGCCGTGCCCTTTTGGGATCCACAGTGTCCCAGGAAGGCCAGCTCGTCCTGGCCCGATGGACCCTCATTGTGTACCGGCTCCCTCGCGGCTGCTCCATGGGTGTTGGCGGGTGTTGGCGGGTGGGTCAGGAATGCGCACCCACCCACTCGTGGACTTTTACACGGAAGCTCGCCCACCCATCCGATGGGTGTTTCTGGGTGTTCATGGGTGGGTGGCGTCCGTGTAAAAGTGGCCCATGACCCATGGGCAAAAAGAAGCACACAGTTCTTGTTGGGTTATGGCCACAGAGGCTCGGGAAACTCCTCCCTCTCCGCACACATCCCCACCCCTCTCAGGAGCACTCCTCCTGTTGCCCCTCACCAGCATCACTCCCAGCAGCAGAGTAGGTCTGGAAAATATCTACACATGCTCAGGCTCCCTCCACAGCGGGGGCTTACCACAACCCAATCAGGCCCACCAGCTCACCATCTGTGGCCACAGCCACCAGGAACTCACAGCCATGTAGGTCAATGAAGAGATCCTGCACAGCTAGGCAGTCATGGCACTCCCTGGGAGTCCGTGGAAAACTAATCCTATGTAACAATTCTAGGAAAATTAGATCTAGGACTGAAGTGAGAGCTGGTGCTGTTGGGAAATGCCAACCTTTTGGGAGCACTTTCAGTCTGTTGTCAGTATTTCCTGCTTCTGCATGCACTTTTGGTCCCTTTTGTATTGGCACCTGAATTTCCCATCATTTTTTGTAATTTCTGGTATTATCAATAATTTCCAGGAATTTGCTGTAATATGGGAAATTAAATGGGCACAGGTCCTGGTCACCATCATCTTGGAAGGGTCTGATCATGGTCAGAAGGGGCCATTTGGCCCTTCTGAGCATGCCCAGTTTTCTCTCTCTTTTCAAAAACTTACCCAGCCCGTGAGGAGGCAACACATCACTGGACCCCCTCTGGAGGGCAAGTACTCTACCCCTGCCCCCTGCTAGACCCCTACCCTCTCTTTTCTGGCCCATTCCATCTCCCTCAGGCCTCTGGTCCCCTTCGCCCTGCCCTCGGAATTCCTCACGTGTATTTGACGTGGGTTCTTGGACTGACCTAAACACTCAGAACCGGTCCTCGAACCCTCAGAAATACTTGCAATGACTTTTTAAAAACTATTTGGTGCAGCTCTAGTCTATATGTCATTTATATGCACACTACATCCCGCTTTGTCCAGCATTTTGACAATCACTGTCCCTCATTTCTGTGTTTGGGGGTTGAGAGCAATGCCCCTTTCCGCATGTCTACCACTGCCTTGGTGCCTACTGTCATCCATGCCCTCCTCCCTGCTGGTGTGGCTCCCAATTCCACATGGACATGCCTTGGTGCCCTCCCATCCACTTGTCCTGCTTACCTTTCCCGGCCAGGGCTGCTGGCTCTTGGGGCTGGTCTTCTGGCACCCCTTCACTGTCCCAGGCACCTGTGAACACAGTCTAGGGCAACAGTATGGTCCTTGGTTGGTGCTCCTTGACCACTGCTCTTGGCCACCTTTCCCACCTTGGCACTCCTTCCCTTGTCTTCTGGTTACATTAACATACCACTCTTCTCCTGCTCCCTGATGTTGGTGATGTTTATGTCCTCTGACTACTACTCCTGCTGGCTCCATGGGCAGGGGCTGACTTTCTGTGTTGAGGGTGTGCTGGTGGAGGCTCATGGTTTCCCTGCTGGGTCCACGGATGTTGGCTTCAGCTCTAGAATGGGTGAGATGTGGCCCTTGCCTGCAGGTGCACCTTCCTGGGGTGTGTGGGGTCGGGTGCTGGTGGCTCAATTGGGCCATGAATAGGCAGTGGAGGAGGGATGTCCACCTGCTTCCATCTCCTGCCAAAGGTGCAGGCCTGAGAGGCCACTATCTCCCCATCCACAGATAGGAACCTGTTCAGCTCCTCATAGTAAATAGATGTTTGACTCGTATGACCAGACCTGAGGTTGTTGTCATGGATAACCTTGTATCCATACCTCAAGTTTTTTGAAGCTAGGGAGGGAGCGAGTTGTGGGGATATGGGGGAGACAGGGGGGTTGAGGTGGAGAGGTGTTGGGGTGGTGGTGTAGGGTTGGGGGGTGTTTTATATTTTTGTATGTTTGGTTTGTTTTATATGTGTGTTATATTTGAATTTTAATATTTTAGTATTGTAAGCCGCCCTGAGCCACCTTTGGCAGGAAGGGCAGGAAATAAATAAATAAATAAATTTGTCTGCTGCTGACACTGGGACATGTCCCTGTTGTACCAAAGCCACACAACCTGCTTGGAGATGTGTTGGTATACTGCCTCATTGCAGTACTAATTTATGAGATCCAGCTGCAGCTTATGGTCATCCCACATCCTGTTGAGGGCCCTGGTCTCTTCCTCGGACCAGGGCATGCCAGTTGAACAGATGGTTGGGGACTGCAGTGATCTGGAAGCGGTGGTGGCTGTACTGTTACTTGCCTGTTAACACACAATATAACAGTCACCTGTTACCTTGCTCTCCTTGACTGGCTGTTTCGTCCCATTCCCCATGCCTTCCCGGGGGGAGAGGGGGAGTGTTTTCGCTTATCTGGCTGCCCAAGCTTCTGTCCTCCATGGCTTTTGGGGGTTGCTTCTCCATCTGCCCAGGAGTGTGGCATGCACTGGACCCTCGCAGTTTAGCTCAATGTAGTTTTGTATTTTGTATGTGTGTCCTTTAAGGTCTCCTGTCTTCTGGCATGACTAGCCGCTGCTGTTCATATGGGCTGGGGGCATGTGGTCGTCCGTTGCCAAAGAACTATTTGATTTGCCCTGCACGGTGCACTCTGCATTTCCCGGCATGTTGTTGTGAGTGGCTGAGAGTGGATGTTCCATGGCACGTGGGAGTGCACTTCTAGCTGCACCATGTTCAGATGGGCAGTCGGATACGGGGCTAATGGCTGCACATGCATGGTAACATCTCTTTTGAGAACACCCTATGAGATTGCCTAGGGATCACCACATGCTAGATATGTTCAGACAATAAGGAAATCATCACTACATGATAACTCCAAGGCTAATTTCTGCATCTACAGAGGCCGCAGGGGCTCTCAGTGATATCTGTAAGCACCCTTGGTGAGGGCAACAACAAAGGGACTGATCCCATGCCCCGCAGATCCTGTGCATGTGCACGCACCTCCACTGCAGGCACACTGTGCCACATGGAAACTGCATGCATGCACGGGTGGGAGTGCGCCTGGGATCCGCAGGCTATGGGATCATCCACAAAATGATCACTTCCTTTTTTTAGGATAGTCTGAAAGTTTGAAAATAATCTTAAAACTGTAATTCCTGAACTTGGCAACAGTTGATTTCCCCAGGGATAGGTATAGAATATTAATATGACAACAACACTTTGATCGTAAAGATTTTCAATAAACTCTCCCTTTTTATTTTGTCCTCTTTTAATAGAAAGAGCATGATCTGTGCCCTCAAGCTGATCTGTAGCTTAAGAACATTGAGCTTTGAGAATTCCTATTGTATGATCTTTTCAGCTATCTGGGAAAATGAATGCTCTTCTAGGCAATATCTTCTTGCATAGCTTTCACAACTTACAGAGAAGATACATCTTGCTCATTCTGTTTTAAGTCATTCTTTGTTTCTTTTACTATTGTACTATTCATTGCTTTGTCTTTATAACATAGGACCTTTTTCAGCATATCACATTTTCACATTCTATTGTTTAAAAGTGACATCTCAGTGTTTGGTACTCCCAGCTTTTAACTACCATGATTGAAAAGAGGTGGATAGGAGCGAGGCCTCATCAAATTGTTGGACAGAAAGTCAGAAAATTACTGACAATGACTACTACTGCTTTATATTTGTGTGCTGCTCTTCTAAAAAAAAAAAGGGGGGGGGGGCTCAGGGTGGGTTACAAAGATTAAAAGTACAAATAAACTTCTAGCCAATCTGGCTCCAAATTTAGCTCCCACTTCCTTCCCGTACAGCCTCCCCACACCTCATTACAAATAAACATTAGAAATACAAATCAATAACTACATTACAATAAAACTCCCACTTTTCGCCCTACCCCACATTCCCCCCACTCCATATCTCTTCTCTCATAGTTGGGTCATGACAGGAACGCTACCCTTCCCCCCATGCTCATGCCTCCACCTTTCACAGACAAGTCGTGGCATAAACGCTACCCTTTCCTCCCAGACCTGTATCACCTCCAGTCCTCACAGGCAGGTCATGACACTCCCAACCCTCTGTTTCCCAGCATTCTTCACTTAATTCCCCATCCACCCAATAGTTCTTCCCCCAACAAAAACATTATTGCAAAAATACAAACAAGAGGGGAAGAGGGATGTCAAGAAAAAGCTTCTTCATCATGCTGAGAATCACTGCTTCAGAACACACGTCTAGCCCCATTCCCTGCATGCTGTTGATCGGTGCCCTTAGGACCTCTTAAAGCTGCAGTCAGGGAAGCATAAACAAGAAGATGCGTATCTTTGCCCTGCCTCACCCAGCTGCGGTCTATCAGCTTTCCTCTTCTCACTCTCTTCTGATTTGTTAATTCTTTAATATCTGGGGAAATGAAGTCATTATTGTTTTATCACTTTATTGCCCGTTCCGTATCACTGAACAATAGTATTGAGGACAAAACAAAGGCTCCAGTCTAAGGATTCTTCAGTGGCACACCAACTAGTCCCACCAAAACCAATAGCTTGAAGGACTGCAGCTTTGAAGATGGCCACTTTTATTTAGGTGGAGTAAGAAGCCACCTGCCTCATTGTGTCAGCAGAAGACACCCAAGCCTTTTGCTGCCACAATACTTGTTAGCAGGGAGAGGCGTCTCTCGAAAACAGACTGTCACACAGAAACTAAATGACAGTGGTTGCTGCACTCCCTCAGATTTCAGTACATGGAAGCAGTATGTTTATGCCAAACCATTCATATCAGTGCTATTGTTTATTTGCTTCTTCCTCCATTCCTAGCAACTCTGGGGCCCTGATTTTTGTTTCTATTGAGGCTGATTAATGCTTTAAGTCACCTCAGTGCCTCTCCTAGTCCTGTGGCAGTCTGTGGACTCTAGGCAGCTCTGTATAGCATCAGTCAAGAATAGCTAGAATGCCCGAGAGCTCTGTCCACATTTAGGGGTGTGCATGCCGTTTTTGTTGTTGCAATAATGATCATGAAAAATGTCATTTTTGTTATCATTATTGCAATAACGAAAATGACAAATAATAATAACGAAAATAGAAATGAAAATGACATTTTGTTTTTGATATAAAGGGAAAAAACTGAAAAATGTATTTCCAGCTATAACTTTTTTTATTCTTATTCAATTCTTATGACACCTGTGGTGATTTTACCCCCAATGGTTGTCACAATGTTTACCAATTAGATAAAGGCAACCAATTTTAGAAGCAATTGAATGTTGTGGTTTTATGAAAAGCTCCATACATATTTATGGCTACAACTTCTTTATCTTCCATCAAATTTGCATGAAACCTGTGAATATTATGTCACTGCACATGCTTACTCCTGCCAATTTTTAGAAATATTTGATAAATGGTCCTGATGGTATGAGAAATTAACGTGAAAATAATTTTCCAGCTGTAACATTTTTATATTCCATCCTGTTTACAAGATATTTGGCAGAAATGTATCACATACCGTCCCTGTCATCTCTGCCATACTACAGGTCTATTTGATAAAGGGATTTAATTTTATAAGCAATTGAATTTGTCCCCTTGAAGACCATTATTCAGATAAATAGCAGCACATGCAGTGCCAGTCAGAGGCAGGCACCTGGCATGGCAGGGGGGAGGGAGGCTTTAGGAGGGAGAGTGTGGAGCAACCCAAAAGACTGACAGACACATTCAATGGCCAATTACTGCATACTTCCAGCTTTACAGGACCAATCGGTAGTGGCTTCGAGATGGGCATAGGAGGCGGCCCTCAGGCAGGCATAGAAGAGACATAACTAGGAATTTTTCGATAGCATCCTAGCAATCATGAGACATAGTTTACACATCCAGGCTGGCCAATTATCATCACACTCACATCCTGCATCACGATGACAGAGGACATAAGAGAATCTCTGTTGGCTCTTTCCTAAACAGAGTCTTCTGACTTCCCAGTAACAAGTGGGGGAGAGATGTAGGGATGGTCACAGCACAGAATGAGGATATTTGATTGACATTTATGCTGATCAATTGGCATCACAAACAGATCTTATACCACATAAGAGAATCCTTGGCATAGGTTCTTTCTCTGCATATGCTGTGATGGCTTATATAATTGGGACCCTTTATCATATATTTCTGATATTTGGCAGTGTTTATTCTGAAAGTGTGAGCTACATCCCTGCCAAATTTCATTTACACTGATTGGACTACAAAGATGTTACAGTTACATATACATTTATAAATTAATTGCTTATACCAACAGGACCCTTTATCCAATCCTTCTGAAAGTTGGCAGAAATAGTAAATATGGGAAGGGGTATAAACTTGCCAAGTTTCATCTACATTAAATGTGAGGCAAAAAAGTTACACTAAGAATGTGTATGAAGATTGTTGCAAAATAATATAATTCAACTGCTTCTAAAATTGAATTCCTTTATTCAACCTTTTTGGAATTTGGTACATGTAATGCCTTCCATTGGAGGTATAATCATGCCAAGTTTCAGTCAAACATAAGGAAAAATAAAAATTGAAACCAATGAAAAACGAAAACGAAAGCAAAAATGAAAACGGCAATTTGCTATTTATGAAAATGAAAATGACAGATTTAAATAACGAAAACGAAAATATGAAAACAAAAATGGCATGGGCCCCTAGTACACACCTCTTGTCCACGTCAACTGTTACTGTCCATGCCCCCAGCAAGTCCCCTATACATTAAACTAGGACAAGTGGATGGAGCAGAAAGTTACTTTACATTAAGCATTGATAGTAATTGGCCATATGGCAGCAAATATTCTGCCACAGGCATCATCGTCTTGATATGTCACATCACTGGTCTTCCCCTCCCAGATAATGTGTGAAAGTGGCCTAAGACGCATCTCTGTAGAGAATTTAATAATAATCCTATATGGCTAGCATAGGTTTCATATTAAACTCTCTGAGACATATGAAATTTCTGTTACAATTAAGTTAAGTAACAGTAAAGCAAAACAAAAGCAAGCACTTATTTTTCAAATGGTGACTTCCCTTCATCAGGTTCAGTTTATGTCTCCATTTTGTGTCTACAGTTGATTTAAGTTCTGAATTCATCATATGTGCTTCTCTCTAATTGCAGGTTGAGACCAGGTAGTTGGAGGTAAAAAATACTGTGTTTTCCTGCAGTTGTTTTGTGGGCACAAGCACCAGTCTTATGGTGCAGTTTGCATCAGTTAGGATGGTATTTTGCCATTCTTTAAATTTACTTCATAACATCTAAATCTTTGTGAAATTAGGCAAGATACAGGGCATTGCATTAAATCATGATCTGTACATTGCATAACTCATGTGTATACATTGCATTGATTCATTCTTTGACAATTAATTTTCTATACATGTACAAATTGCATTACATTAATTCATTGCTGCTAAGTGTGTGCTTTCTATGCATGTTCAAAGAAATTCTTTAATTCAATTTCTCTGTTTCTTCTCATACAGTCTGACAGCCAGATATGCAACTCAGTCTAATCACAGTGGAATTGCAACCAGTCAAAAAAAGACTTCTAGGTCAGTTAATATCTCTAATTTTTTACTTGTTAGTGACACTCAACTGAGTCAATGCCCATTGGCATTTTACTCTTCAACTAAGGAAACATTAAACAATGCGTAATTGTGCTATGATTGCAAACTTTGCAACACTGATCTTTGCTCTAAAGAAGTCCTGCACCTGACTGGAAAGAAGCAGTTTTGTACAATAGCTTTAGTTATACTTCTGGGTGTTACAACTTTGTATACTGCATGTAAGATGTCCTATACAAGGGGATAGTTTGTACAGGGATTTTAGTGCTCTAAAGCCTCTTACTTCAGTCACAAGTAACCACAAGTTGATAAACTTCATCCAGGATCCCAGTGGACTCTGTCTGTAACTCAAGATCACCACATTTCCAGTGTATGGAGAGGAGAAGCAAAGGCAAAAAGTAGTTGTTATCCCTACTCCATCCGGAGTATCATATATATATATATAGGATATAAACTTTTATATAAATAAATTAAAATAAATTTGGCCAGGGTATATTTTGCAGAGCTGTGTGGGAATGTCACATATTGCCTGCCTGTCCCATTCCCTGCCCGGGCAAGTGCTATTCTCTCTCACTTTCATGAGCACTAAAATCTAGGGGGAAAGTTTTAGAAGGAAAAAAACAAAACAAGTTGCTCTCGCTGTGTGTTAGGTCTGTACTATTATGGATAATTTTCTAACTGATATAATTGTTTGTTGTACAGTTCATTGTGAGAACAATGAACTATATATACATATCATGTAACCCGTGATACAGATTTCATTTTATATGTCTCACTAATACAAACTGAAGTCATTGGTAATAGCCTGGACTGAGCTATACCACAGTGCAGTTATTTTGCACCTCTGATAATAGGTCTTTAGTCTCATTTATTGGCTCTCCTGTCTCGTCCACCATTCAGGATCTCTGGGGCTAACAGTCTTATTGTCTAATACTTAAACCTGTGACCCTGTTTCTAAGGCTCTGACCAGAGGTATGTGTGATTTGTCCCTTTCCTGTTACTTTATACTTTGCATTTTCTTAGTTGCTTAAAATGATTCTGTAGGGTCAATCTAAAAACTGAATTCTAATTTGAGAAATGACAGTAGGTGAAACAAATTGGTACCTGTGTAGAGCAAGTGCCCTTATACATAATGTGCTCACTGATGTAAGTTCTAGGATCCCGGCATGTAAAGTATATGCTTAATGACTTTACATTTCAAAAGACCAGATGAACTTCCAGTGTTGCACATGCCTTCTTGTTGCTTTTTTCATTATCTTTGACAAAGGATCTCAGGGTTCCAACTGCCTGTCAATTTAGGGTAATGAGAAAGAGCAAATGGATTTTTAAGTCTGTTTTAGTGCATTCTTCAGGGAACAGAAGATCACTAGCATTCATGGGTCATGATAAAGGTTAGAATGGATACATCTGTAGAATAGAGACAGTTTGCACTGGCCTCCATTCAGAGACTGGAGGAGCAGACTGACAGCCAGAATGAGCCATAAAAATATTGAATGGATTGTCTCTCTGAGACTTAAATTAACCTAGCCAAATGTGGAGCTGCTTATAAATGTTATCAAGTGAAACGAAAGTGATTGCAGCATTTTGACGCAAAAGTATTTTAAGTATAAGATTAAAAAAATCTAACATTTTAAAACCCTTTATCACATTATTTCTCTCTCTCTCCCCCCAGTTATTGTCATTTTATAATACAAATGTTTGAAATTGCTGATCACATTCCCATAATCTACCAGCAACAGAATGCCGGTATTCCATTTCTGTTGCAAAAGCCTCTTGGAGCTCTGAGCGCTTAGTTTTGTGTGTTATATGAAAATATGTAGAAATTGATATTACACTGCTGATTGAACATTTAAGGCAGCTTTCTGTGATATGATCTTAAAACTGAATTGAATGTAATCCACAAAATCAGTGAATGCTTGTACACATTGCAGACAGTGACTCCTAAATTTCTCACAACATTGCTACCCAGAAAGGTTCAGATGGTGGCAGCAGACTCCAACAAATGAAGCATATAGTCTGCCTTTTTTCTTCTAGGGTATATACATGTTTAGTACTTACCAAATAGCATTTACTGCGGATGAAGAATATTTAAATAATAAACATGCCAACCCTGTCAGTCAACGAGTTGTTCTGCTCAGTGTGAATTACAGCTACAACTTACTAGAGCCAGTAGACATTCAGAAAGTGTGTGAATATGGAAGAATAGAAGAGATACAGCTTTTGTGATAAAGGACAACATTTATCTTACTAATATGATATAGAGGTTTTTTTACAAACACTTTGTTTTTAGGCTATTATATCTTAGTCACCCCTCAAAACAGACTGTGATGACCTTTTTGAGTAAAAACTGGTATATTACATGCTAATGGCATATCAGGTTGAATCTGTTTTAGCAATAGTAATGGAAAATGCAAAGCATTATTATGTTTCCTGTGATGCTATAAAGCATCTTTTCTTCATTTGTGTATATTAGGATAGATGTTTCATCTAATTTGTTGAGTCTAACCTGGATCCTCTTGTTCATTGTCATTACTAGAAATCATTGTTGTTTAGTTATTGATTTTATACTAGCAAACAACCTGTGTTATATGTTTTCATGATGCACATCAAAGTAATTTCTAATGCTACTGTTCTAGGCTTCCGGGGCCCTCAAGGGTGCCAGCTGCAGGCAGCAGTACCAAGGTCCAGGGAGCCTCGAATTTAAATCGGAGAAGTCAGAGCTTTAACAGCATTGACAAAAGCAAGTCTCCACAATATGCAAATGGCAATGAAAAAGGTGAGTGTGTAACGAACACCAAGTTACTGTTCAGTGACCACTTGACAAAGTGAATCCAGAAGTCTCCAAGCAGAAAATGAAAGTTTTAAAAGAAGTGAGCACACAAGCAAAATGTTATAACAGTGAGATATGGACCAAGGAAGTGGTATTCAGTTTGAGATGTGAATTTGATTTAGACTAACTTCCAGGTTTACAGCTAAGTTGGGCTGGGGTTTTGAGCTAGGAACTTTTCTTGAAATCTTGCCACTGTTGTTGCAAATTCTGCCCAAAGTAGTGAGAATCTCATGTGATTAGTTGAAAAGTCAGTACTGAATCACTGTATTGAATGCAAATGCCAACCCTGGTTGAAGACTATTGGGGTTTTCCATTCATTTTAGGTGGCTTAAGTCAGTCCCCCTGTAAAGTCAGCGGTTCAGAAAGGATATAAAACCAGAACCTTCCAGTTGGAGGTGAAGTTCAAAACTAACAGCCTAGAGATGGGTGAAAAATAGGGAATCCAAATCAATCAATCAATCAATCAATCAATCAATCAATCAATCAGTCAAATACTTTATTAGCTTAGTTGATGGCTATCACTGAAAACAACAACAATTTCTAAATTAATACGTATAATAAATCAGACCAAATCTTCCCCGAGGCGAATATTAAGCATGCGAACCTGCAAAATATCATCATGCCGCTTGCTGTAGATTTGGATACAAACAGTACTTAAACGGGTCAAAAGTTAACAATCAGAGATATCAAAGACATCAAGACAAAACAATTCAAACTATCAAATTATATAACAATGAGTATCAGCAATAGCTGAAATAATCTCAGCATACTCTTCTAAACATGAATAAAATAAAACCAAGCAGACTAATAGTCTTAAAGATAACTACTTGGGACACTGATACTGAATACAACATGGTTGACATAATTAAATATAATTAAATATAGTCGAATATACCCAAATATAATTGAGTGCGGTTGGGTATAATAATTCATTAAAATTAAATATAATAGAATCCAAGTATAATTGAAAATAAAAATTTAGAATTTAGAATTAGATACCTTGATCCTCTTCCATGTACTGGAAGTTTAAAAATTTCTCCCTGACTGCAAAGGCAGCTTGCAAAAAACCTGCCGCTTCACAAGTCAAATTCGAAAAAGTGGGTGATTTCAGATGCTACGTGGTTAAATTCACCACAGTGAATCCCACCCAGGTGTGAACGGATTCACCGCAGGCTGTGGTGAGACACGCAGCCCCAACAGACATGACAGGGGGGTGGCACCGCCGCCCGGGACCAACCAGAGAGAACACGGGCTGGGGAAACCCAACAGAAGTGACGCGGTGGCGAGAACTGCAGTGGGAGACCCATAATGCAACGGGGTCACGCAGATGCAAACATGGCCGCCGGAGGGCAAACGAAGTCTGTGTGCACCATCCAGCGAAGGGAAACATGAAGGGAGGGGTCAGAGGGAGAGGCAGCGCGACCAGCGCTTCCAAATAGTGGCCGAACGGAAGGCGTGCATGCTCCAAACTGAAAAGTGCATACACACAAACAAAGCAGTACACCCACACAACAAAGGGCAGCAGAGCAAGGGGGCAGAGGGAGGCACACACCAGAGGCGGACAGGGAACCCCCCGACCTCACTGATGCACGGGGGGAGGGGGAGCCCGGAGGGGCTGGCACGGACAGACCAGCAGCAGGGGGAGAGGGCAGGGGCCCAGTGGCAAAGGGGAAGGGTAACCCAAGGAGGCCAAGCAGTAAGGAGGCAGCATCAGGCACAGTGAAGCACACCAGGCATTTATTGAGGGCACAAGCGACAACGGCCCAGCCAAAAGGCATACAGCACGGGAGCGCGAGGATAAACGAGTAGGGGCAGCTGGCCCAGTCCGGGAGTGGGGGACCAAGCACAACCTAATGCCACATAACAAGTGTCCAGAGTATAAGAACACCCAGTGCGGGAGGGGAGGCACTGGACAAAGGCACGGAAACACCAACCCCCCCCTCCCGCACAGGTGAGGGAGAGCAAGGGGGCCACCCAGACACACTCCCCAAGGCAAACAAGGGGACAGATGGAAGGCAGGTCCATGGTCAAGGGACACCAGGGCAAAGGAGCAGGCCCTACCCCGTGGAACAGGGGCCACCAGTCCAGGGACAGGAGACCGGAGCACAAAGTGTGGAGGAGGCAGCTCATGGAGATGGACGGCCATCAGCATGTCTGCAGGATGCCACACTAAGGGTCCCGGAGCGGCACCCGCAGATCCAAGGCGATAGGGCACCGGGCGGGTGGAGACGGGTCACAGGGGGTCCATCAGTCCCAAGGAGGCAGAAGGTGGGGGACAAAGCACCCAGGCCACAGGCAGAAGAAATGCGCTGATGAGGCACCCGGCTGCCAGAAGAGGCCAGCGCTCCCTAGAACCAGCTGCCGGGGCTACCATCGGGTGGAGGGGGTGGTAATGACAACAGATGCACATAGCAGGACCATTGCCACAGACCCCGGCAGAACCCCCGGGCGGCCATGTGAAAGCAGATCAGGTAGAAGGCCTCAAAGGGATCCGCACAGCTCATCCCGAGTTGCACATCAGAATGGCTGCACACCTCTGACAGGGCCGCCATCTCTGGTCCAAAGAGGGGGGCATTCCATAATCAGCCGCAGGAGGCCAGGACTGGTGGGACAGCTCCAGCAGACGGTAGTAGGCATCACCACAGGAGCGTGGATACCCACGTGCACCCTGCATGCTGATGAAGTAGGACATGGCCACTGCAGGGCCACCCTCATTCAGACAGGTAGCATATCCTGGGAAGGCACACACACACAGGGTGGAGGCTGTCTCAGCGGGATTCCACGCCACAAGGCCCCCCAGCGTGGACAGTAGGCGTCCCTCAGGGAAGGGGGTGAGCCCCAGCTCCTCACATTGCATGCGGCATTCATCAGCGGTCGCTACATAGCCAAAGTGCAGCATACCAAAACTCAGACAATGATAGGCATCCGGCCGGGTGGGCAAGGAGCTCAGGCAGCGCTGAACAATGGGCAACCGCCACAGATCTCAAAGGGTCATGCTCTCGTGGGCGGTCCAGGGCCGGACAGAGCCCCCGGAGCCGCCGAGCAGGACCCCGGGCTGAGATGCAGCCGCCATGGTTCAACTCCTGGAGGGTCTGAGCAGCAGCGGACGTGGGGGCAGCATGGGATGAGAGGCCGGGGGGCTCCACAGGCAGACAGGGGCCGCCAGGCCAACAGATAACGGCATGATGGGAACAATGGGGCCGCTATGGAAGGAGGCGAAGGGAGTGGGCATCGCACAGCTGCAGGCACGCAAGGCCAACATCTCCATGCATACACAACTACTAGATGAGATAGGAACTCCAGCAAGAGCATGCACAGGGAGAACCACAGCCCAGGGAGCCNCAGTACTTAAACGGGTCAAAAGTTAACAATCAGAGATATCAAAGACATCAAGACAAAACAATTCAAACTATCAAATTATATAACAATGAGTATCAGCAATAGCTGAAATAATCTCAGCATACTCTTCTAAACATGAATAAAATAAAACCAAGCAGACTAATAGTCTTAAAGATAACTACTTGGGACACTGATACTGAATACAACATGGTTGACATAATTAAATATAATTAAATATAGTCGAATATACCCAAATATAATTGAGTGCGGTTGGGTATAATAATTCATTAAAATTAAATATAATAGAATCCAAGTATAATTGAAAATAAAAATTTAGAATTTAGAATTAGATACCTTGATCCTCTTCCATGTACTGGAAGTTTAAAAATTTCTCCCTGACTGCAAAGGCAGCTTGCAAAAAACCTGCCGCTTCACAAGTCAAATTCGAAAAAGTGGGTGATTTCAGATGCTACGTGGTTAAATTCACCACAGTGAATCCCACCCAGGTGTGAACGGATTCACCGCAGGCTGTGGTGAGACACGCAGCCCCAACAGACATGACAGGGGGGTGGCACCGCCGCCCGGGACCAACCAGAGAGAACACGGGCTGGGGAAACCCAACAGAAGTGACGCGGTGGCGAGAACTGCAGTGGGAGACCCATAATGCAACGGGGTCACGCAGACGCAAACATGGCCGCCGGAGGGCAAACGAAGTCTGTGTGCACCATCCAGCGAAGGGAAACATGAAGGGAGGGGTCAGAGGGAGAGGCAGCGCGACCAGCGCTTCCAAATAGTGGCCGAACGGAAGGCGTGCATGCTCCAAACTGAAAAGTGCATACACACAAACAAAGCAGTACACCCACACAACAAAGGGCAGCAGAGCAAGGGGGCAGAGGGAGGCACACACCAGAGGCGGACAGGGAACCCCCCGACCTCACTGATGCACGGGGGGAGGGGGAGCCCGGAGGGGCTGGCACGGACAGACCAGCAGCAGGGGGAGAGGGCAGGGGCCCAGTGGCAAAGGGGAAGGGTAACCCAAGGAGGCCAAGCAGTAAGGAGGCAGCATCAGGCACAGTGAAGCACACCAGGCATTTATTGAGGGCACAAGCGACAACGGCCCAGCCAAAAGGCATACAGCACGGGAGCGCGAGGATAAACGAGTAGGGGCAGCTGGCCCAGTCCGGGAGTGGGGGACCAAGCACAACCTAATGCCACATAACAAGTGTCCAGAGTATAAGAACACCCAGTGCGGGAGGGGAGGCACTGGACAAAGGCACGGAAACACCAACCCCCCCCTCCCGCACAGGTGAGGGAGAGCAAGGGGGCCACCCAGACACACTCCCCAAGGCAAACAAGGGGACAGATGGAAGGCAGGTCCATGGTCAAGGGACACCAGGGCAAAGGAGCAGGCCCTACCCCGTGGAACAGGGGCCACCAGTCCAGGGACAGGAGACCGGAGCACAAAGTGTGGAGGAGGCAGCTCATGGAGATGGACGGCCATCAGCATGTCTGCAGGATGCCACACTAAGGGTCCCGGAGCGGCACCCGCAGATCCAAGGCGATAGGGCACCGGGCGGGTGGAGACGGGTCACAGGGGGTCCATCAGTCCCAAGGAGGCAGAAGGTGGGGGACAAAGCACCCAGGCCACAGGCAGAAGAAATGCGCTGATGAGGCACCCGGCTGCCAGAAGAGGCCAGCGCTCCCTAGAACCAGCTGCCGGGGCTACCATCGGGTGGAGGGGGTGGTAATGACAACAGATGCACATAGCAGGACCATTGCCACAGACCCCGGCAGAACCCCCGGGCGGCCATGTGAAAGCAGATCAGGTAGAAGGCCTCAAAGGGATCCGCACAGCTCATCCCGAGTTGCACATCAGAATGGCTGCACACCTCTGACAGGGCCGCCATCTCTGGTCCAAAGAGGGGGGCATTCCATAATCAGCCGCAGGAGGCCAGGACTGGTGGGACAGCTCCAGCAGACGGTAGTAGGCATCACCACAGGAGCGTGGATACCCACGTGCACCCTGCATGCTGATGAAGTAGGACATGGCCACTGCAGGGCCACCCTCATTCAGACAGGTAGCATATCCTGGGAAGGCACACACACACAGGGTGGAGGCTGTCTCAGCGGGATTCCACGCCACAAGGCCCCCCAGCGTGGACAGTAGGCGTCCCTCAGGGAAGGGGGTGAGCCCCAGCTCCTCACATTGCATGCGGCATTCATCAGCGGTCGCTACATAGCCAAAGTGCAGCATACCAAAACTCAGACAATGATAGGCATCCGGCCGGGTGGGCAAGGAGCTCAGGCAGCGCTGAACAATGGGCAACCGCCACAGATCTCAAAGGGTCATGCTCTCGTGGGCGGTCCAGGGCCGGACAGAGCCCCCGGAGCCGCCGAGCAGGACCCCGGGCTGAGATGCAGCCGCCATGGTTCAACTCCTGGAGGGTCTGAGCAGCAGCGGACGTGGGGACAGCATGGGATGAGAGGCCGGGGGGCTCCACAGGCAGACAGGGGCCGCCAGGCCAACAGATAACGGCATGATGGGAACAATGGGGCCGCTATGGAAGGAGGCGAAGGGAGTGGGCATCGCACAGCTGCAGGCACGCAAGGCCAACATCTCCATGCATACACACCTACTAGATGAGATAGGAACTCCAGCAAGAGCATGCACAGGGAGAACCACAGCCCAGGGAGCCTACGTCATGGGCCAGTGGGGGGGAAGGCAGGACAGGGCACTCCCAATGCTGGCCCCGCAGCTGCTACCGGGGGATCACAGCGGCACCAAAGGGAACCCCCGCCCCCTCGCCACCGACACTGGCGGATCTCCCATTCAGGGGATAGAGCACCAGGGCCGCCAGGCCTTTAGTCAGGGGCTGTGCGGCCACCAGTGAGCACTCAATGGCCCCTGGGGGTTGGGGTTCGGAGTCGTTGGTATGTTAGGCACAGGTGTGCGGTCAGGGGCGGTGGCGAGCACACGCTTCCCCAGCCATGGCCCAAACCAACAGAGCAGCCACACCCGCTGGGATGGATCGCACACAGCTTGGAGCTCACCTGGCCCTGCTGCAGGCGGTGACAGAATAGTTCCGGGAGCACGTGGCACTTGTGGGGATCAGCATGGATGAGCTAGACAGGATGCAGGTGGTCCAGCGGTGCACGGCCAGGTTGGGAGCACACACCCGTCACACTAACCGCAGGGTCGGACGGCTCCAAGCCCTGGGGACAGCACGGCATCTTGGACTGGCCTACAGCGTGCCGGTGCTATGGGCAAACAACCTTCCAGCTGGCAGCAGGGCCCCGCTGTCCAGGGGCGCATGGGAGAGGGCTGCCCGGTACCTTGCGCTGCAGCTTGCAATGCCCATCCAGAGGCGCACATGGGCCATGCCGAGGGCTCACCAGTGGTGACAGAGGGTGCTGGCACTGTGGGATGATGCCACCTGGGTCAGACACTTCAGAATGGACAGGCACACCCTCATGCTACTGGCTGAGCAGCTGCGGGAGTGGCTCGAGCCCCTCAGGACCGATATGCGGGTCCCCATTCCCATGCCACAGCAGGTCGCCATCGCTGTGTGGGCCTTGGCCACCCCAGACTACTGCCATTCCGTTGCACAGCACTTTGGAGTGGGGCTCACAACCATGGCGTGTATAGTGCGGGACTTCTGTGAGGCGGTGGAGGGGGTGCTAATGGAGCGTGTAATCCAGCTTGTCGATCAGGCCAATGTTATGCAGGGTTTCCTTGATCTAGGCTTCCCCAATTATCTGGGGGCAATCGATGGCACCCATATAGAGATCCTGCGGCCCCCGTACAATGATGAGGCAGAGTACATCAATCGGCTCAGATACCACTCGCTACAACTGCAGGGCCCGGTGGACCATCGGAGGCACTTCACTGACATCTTCACCGGGCACTCGGGCCGCAGCCATGACGCTCGCATCCTCACAATCTCCCCGCTGTTTGCCTGCATGTACAGGGGGGACTTCGCTGACATGCGTATGACCCGAATTGAGGGGGTGATGATGCCCCCATGCATAATTGGCGACCCGGCCTATCCTCTGAAGCGATGGTTGATGAAGGCGTTTCCTGTGGCAGTCACCCCAGCTCAGCAGCGGTACAACACCTGCCTCAGCACCACTCGCACCATGGTCGAGAGGTCCTTCGATGCCCTCAAGCAGTGTTGGCGCTGCCTAGCTGGCCGGCTGGAGTATATGGTGGAGACCTCTTCCCTTGTCATCAGAGCCTGCTGTGTCCTCCACAACATATGCGAGACTGACGGTGCAGCTCTTGACAATCCCCCTCACATGCTGCCTGCCTGGCCCAGTACCGCTGTATGCCGACATGCCCAACCCCTGTGAGTACCACTATGCCAAGTGCATCAGGGCAGTGCTGGGACGTCACGTTGAGTGCCTGTCCCATCCCTGAGGCCCTTGTCACCATGGGCCTTCTGAAGATAGACCGCACAGTGCCTGCAGCCACACCGCTGCTGCTGTTGCAATGTGAATGCATGGAATAAAGCTCTTGGACGGAATAAGGCATGTCAAAGATTTATCAATGTGCTCCCCCATTCGCGCCCAGAACCCTGGTACACCAATGCGCCCATGTGCCCACCCCCCCTGCCTGCTGGTGTCGGGTGCCCCCGCGGTTAACAGTCCCCTATGCTGCCCTGCCCCTAGTGTCCCTGGTGCCCCTTGCCCTTCCTGTCCCCCTACCAACTATGATGGCAGTTGCAACCAACCCCCCCTCATCCGAGGTGGAGGAGGAGGTGCTGTCAGGCGTCAGGTCCGGGGTCCCACCGCCGGCCCCCTGTCCACTGCCCCTGGATGCCCTCTGCCCCTCCTGTGTTGGCTGTGGCCATCTCGGGGTCATGCGGTGTGACTGCTGGAATCTGTCCTGAGGGGGAATGGGTCCCCTGATCCGTGGTCCCATGTGCAGTTGGAGCTGCGGGTGTTGCGGTGCTGGCGGGATCTGCGGTGCGGCCAGTGGGGGTGGAGGGGGCAAGTGTCTGGGTGCTGGCATGGCCCCCGGCAGGGCTGCTGCCATTATGAAGACACTCAAGGCCCCAGCTTGCAGGAGGAGGGACGTGCCCTGCTCTAGTGAGCGGTCAAGTTTATGTGACAGCTCCTCGGATCGGCGGTCCTGCCGGTCCGAGTGGGCCTGGAGTGCCTCCAGTTGTCTGTTCATATCCCACCTCAGCAGCCGCGTGTCCTTTCTCATCTCGGCCACCAGTGCCCTGTCTCTCCCCTCCACCTGCTGTAGTGCTCTTGTTGTCCCCTCCTCCAGGCAGTTCATGGCCACCAGCATCTCCTCCATCTGCCTCGTGCTGGTAGAGACGAGTTTTTGGGCTAGATCCTTCCTCCGCCTGCGCTCCCATGCACGGTGCTCCCGCATCCTCTGTGTGGGCGGTACATGCAGCCCCCGCCCTTGGCCCTCCCGTGCTCAGTGTGGCTCTGTGGAGCGAGGTAGGCATCAGTCCATACTGTGGGGTGCTGTTCCCTGTCCCCCTCCTCCTGTCACAGTGCTCTGGGTGCTCATTCCCCCCTGCATGGGCACCGGCCGCCTCCGTTGCCGGTCCCTCTGCCCATGCCCCATCCCTGCCGTTGGGGCTGTGAGGGACTGTCATGGCCCTTCCCCTCTCACTGCCTTGTCGCCCCCTTCCATTGGGTTCTGTGCGTGTGCCCTGCCCTGCCCTTACCTACTCCCTCGGTGTCCATTCCCTCAGAGGCTGGCCAGTCGCTGGGGCTGGTGTCTGCCTGGTCTCCTGGTCGGCAGGCTGCGAGTGTCAGAGTGACTGTCTCCTCCTCCCCCTCCCCTTCTTTGGAGTCTGCCGGGGCGTGTGTGGCCTCTCGGATATCAGGCTGGGGGAGTGTCGGGCGCATGTGCCCGAGGTGCTTGGCATCTCCTCCCTGGTGTCGGTGGCCGGCGGCGGGGCTTGCGTTAGGACCTCCGGCTGCAAGGGGGAGGGTCATCCTGAGCGGGCCACTCCTCCCGGGGGCCCCCTCCCACCGGGCCACTATGGAGCCCTTGCAGTGCAGCACCCGGCTCAGCACACCCATGTAGGGGGAGGCATGTGTAGCCCACCCTGAGCACCGGTTGTTGTCGGATATATCCTTGTAACCCATTTTAAGTTCCTTGATTTTGGTCCGGCACTCTGTGGGCATACGTTCGTATCTGGCCTCCCCCATCTCTGTGGCTATCTGTGTGAACACCTGCTTGTTCCGGGCGTTGACTGCAAGCTCTGCCTGCATCTCAGGTGTCACCCAGATAGCAATAAGGTCGTGGGTCTCCTGGAGCCCCCACTGACCCCCCCTGTGGTACCAGCGCCGGGGTACCGGCCCCTCCGCTACCACCTCCTCCTCCGTGGCCACCGCCGCCTGTCCCTGTCTCCTTCCGGCCTCTGCCTCCTCCTGGGCGCATGCCCTCTTGCTGGTCTGTATGGGGGTACAGTGGGGGCTGCTGGTTATGTTCATATTGCCTGTGTTCCCTCCTGTGCCCCTCCGGTCCCCTGTTCCGACCCACCTGCTCTCAGTTGCGAGCCTTACCCTCTTCCTGGGTGGCCCGTGTGCTGCTGGGTGTCCCCCGCTGGGCCGGGTTCCCCCTCCTGCTGCTGCTGCTGCTGCTGTTGCTGCACCTCCTCCTTGCCCTCTCGCTCCATCCTTCACTCCGTTTCCTCCTCCCTCCACTCCATCGACTTCTCCACCCCATTCCCCTACTGCTGCCTGCCCTTTAAATCTCCCTCCATGCGCCACTTGTTGTTGGTTGCCTAGCAGTGATGCTGCGTGCCGTCACCATGGCCCATGTTCATTTCCTTCCACCACAGCTGGGGGTTTCCCTTCAGAAATTACTTTTCCTTCACCCCTGCCATGGTGAACATTCACCACGCTTTTGGACCTCCTCCCCCCCCCCAACCTCACGAAACGTGGTTAGGTTCACCCCAGGCTGCTTTTGACTGTGGTGGACATCTGGATGCGAGTAAACAGACGGGCACGGCTCTTTCACCACCCCCTGCGTTTAACTGAGGTTGACTGTGGTGAATGCCAAAAACGTAACATCTGAAATCACCCAATGTCTTTCAACATAATTCTTGTCAGAATATGACTAGATCTCCCCGGATAGCGGTCAAGGTAAGGGGTTAAGTATTGGACCTGCAAATTATCATAAAGATGGCACTCAATCATGAAATGTTCGACTGATTCTACAGTCATTGAGTCAAAAGGGCATAGACGAAGAGTATAATCTACTTTTGATATTCAACCTTCTTGTATCTTAGTAGGCAAAGAGTTCAACCAGGCACATGAGAAAAGATATCTGGGTCTAAATGCCTTTAACTAGGTTAAGTAGGTTGCCATGACCCCCTGATTAGGGACCATTGGCAAATTGTTCCTAAGAAATTGAGTTTCCCTTATTTGGGTGAGTGCCTGCTGTCTAGTTAAGTCCTTGAACCTTTGAAATAACTCGACTTTGAAATGAGCCCCTACCTTGGTCGATATATAATCCCTGGAAAAACCCATCTCATCTAAAGGGAGACCCATTTTCTCCATCCAGGGATTTACAAAACCATCCTTCTTAATTAACCCTAGCAAGGAGTTAGACGCATAACTAATCTTTAACCAGAGATTCAAGGCTTCTCTCTTCGCAACAGATTCCCAGTCTCTAATCTAATGGCCTCGGTGGGTATTCCATGTGGCATATTCAATAAGAGTTGGAAGAATTTATTTTGAGGGCCATTAAGACCTCTCTGTGTGAATCCAAATCTGAATACAGCTCACTGACATTTGTTTCAAAGTTCCCCCTGTGGCCTCAGCTTTAATTGTAGATTGACATTTTTTTGTCTGTGGCTTTAATTTCTTGTGTACTGCTTCCCTTTGGCTTTGCCAATTTCTTGATCCTTTCCTGACCCATGGAGCCATTTTCCTAGAAAATGTCTCTGTTATTTGAATTGTGTAACTGTTCTAACCCCACTATATGCAACAAATGACATTGTATTCATATTTCTGGCTTAAAATATTGTTCTAAGATGATACAGTATGCATAGTGCTCATTTGCATCCTTGGGATCTGTGGGAAGAACAAGTATGCAGTGAATGTTCTTCATTCAAGCAATAGGCAACCATCCAGATTTTTTTGCACAAAAGTTTGATGAAAAATGTTTTTCCCCTAATAGAAAGATATAAAACCATCATTTGAATGGCCATTATATTAGTATCTGTGTATGGTATGGTGTTTAGGATAGCTGTGTAGAGAATTTTATTTCATCAGAGGCATGTTTGTGACAAGACATCAAAAATAATGCATACTCAACCCATGTCATGTAGTTTACAAATACTATTGTGAGATTTGAAGCGGGAGGTATGGAACCTCCTCCTCCCGTCCACTCTTGGTTGGTGTTCCCCAAGGCTCCGTCCTTGGCCCTCTCCTCTTCTCTATCTATACCCTGTCCCTAGGCAAATTCATTGCCTCCCATGGTTTCCAATATCACCTCTACACTGATGACACTCAACTCTATCTCTCTACTCCCTCTCTTTCTCCATCTATTCAAGCTCACCTCACCAGCTATGTCTCTCTGATATCTCTACCTGGATGTCTCAACGTCAACTCAAACTCAACGTGGCTAAAACTGAACTTCTTATCTTCCCCCCTCATCCTTCCTCTCCTTCTTCTCTGTCTATTTTTATTGATGGTGTCACCATCCTTCCTGTCCCCCAAGCCTTTAGCTTAGGCTTCATCTTTTACTCATCCCTTTCTTTTAAACCCTACATCAACTCGGTTGCCAAATCCTGTCGCTTCTCCCTCCATAATATTGCTAAGATTCGCCCTTTTCTCTCTGTCTCCTCTGCCAAAACCCTTGTTCATGTCCTGGTCATCTCTCGCCTTGATTACTGTAACCTCCTTCTCACTGGCCTCCCCCGCTCTCACCTTTCTCCCCTTATCTCCGTCCAAAACTCTGCTGCCAGGGTCATCCACCTTGCCTGTCGCTTTGACCATGTGCAGCCCCTCCTCTCCTCTCTTCACTGGCTCCCCCTTCCTGAATGAATCCTGCACAAGCTCCTAGTTTTCACCTTATAAAGCTCTTCACAACCTTGCTCCCCCCTACCTCTCTGTGCTAATTTCCCTCTGTACTCCAGTCCGTGAACTCCGCTCCTCCTCTGTCCCCTCTCCCACTCTCCCATGCCTCCCCTGCTCCCCTAACCGCCTTCATTCCTTCCCCCTAGCTGCTCCCCATGCCTAGAACTCCCTCCCTGCCCACATCTGCCTTGCACCCTCCCTTCGTACCTTCAAATCCCTTCTCAAGACCCACCTCTTCCACTCTGCCCTCCCTGACTCCTCGCTCCCCTCACCTAACTCTGGCTGATACCCTCCATCCAGTACATCAGTAACAGTACATCTGTTACCTAAGTTCTGTATACTCATATCCTCATGACGTGGACCAACCAGCCATCATTCTCGATGTAACCAAGCCAAGCGCGTGCAGCTGGGACCTCGCATCCTCGTGAATGTTGCACTCCTTGTCTCTCCCTCTGTTCCTCTTCCTTCGTCTCCCCTCCCCCCCCCCATGCCCATCTCTCAGATTGTAAGCCCTAGAGAAGGGACTGTGTCTATTCAATTACTTTGTAAAGCGCCAGGTACATTGCTTGTTCTATATACATGTTTGATGATAATGATGATGATGATAATAATAATAATAATAATAATAATAATAATAATAAAGGTGTGTATAATAGTGTTGCATGATTTTGTCATCATTTCAAAGTTGACACAAAAGAATATGGAAGGGTGAGATTTCTAATGGAGTGGTTTTAATTTCTGATTCTTGTAGGTATTAATTTTCACAGTTCATTGCTTGAAAAGTGTCTTTGGATTCCTAAAAGTCTTGGCATGTTTTTCTCTGTGTTGCATTTCTTTACTTTCCTATTTGTTCCTTTTGCAAAATGAGAACCTTGATGACCTTCTTTCATGAAGTCATTGCTTGGAAAGGAATAAGGGCTGTTTTGTTTGTGTATAATTATTCCATCCATTTTACAAGATATAGAAAACACAGCATTACATAACTACTGAATACAACATTTCAAATTCGATTACCTATTTCTTGCTGTAAATATCAGTAAAATTACTTGATATGAACATACTGATTTTGCATAAAATGTAGGATAAAAGTTTATTGCACAGATATTAATGTTTTGTAAAGATGTAAGTCAATGAAGGGAAACAACGATGCTGAGGACTGGGACGACAAAATTGCACCTTATCCTAAATCATAAATGAACAAATGGGAAAGTACATCAGAAAAAACTAGACCAATTATTCACTTATGGAGAAAAATAACTGTACCAAACCTTTAAAAATGCTTTTATTTAAAGTCAATCATTTTTTATGTATGTTTTGTTGCCTGTTATTGCACTTAACATACCAATACTATTTTTCTCATATTAAAGAACATTCTCTGGTATAAATTGGAAGAAAAAATGATATTGAAACACACATACATATTCTACTATTGCGGCTAATAAGAGCTTCAAAATGTATGAGTCTGGCCCCTATAAATAATAAAATACACTCAAAAATCAAGATTTGTTTTTTTAAAAGTTAGTTAATGGTTATTATTTACCTATCTGTTTGGGAACATTTAGGGCACACTGCTGTCATATACTCAAGTTCTTTTCTGTACCCATGACAGCAAGAAGCTTAACTGGTTTTCACAGGAACTGATAGACTCTTTGTTTTATCCTGAGTAATACAATTTTAGGTTTTAAGAAACACCCCAAATTACACATTTTGTAATAAAATCGTAACACTTGGGTATTCTGTAACAATAACACTACTCATTAGCACCTATCACTAATGCACTAGCACTGTAAATGGGGAATGAAATTCCTATTGCAAAGCATTAGTTCCACCATTGGTCCTGCAGCCAGGCACATTCCTTTAAGAAATCTGAGCAATTCTAAGAATCTTTATTTGAAGACCTAAGTGGGCCATAACAAGATGACATAAATTACATAAATTAAAAAAAATAAAAACAAGGTTAAAATAAATCATAATAGGCAGAATCATCATCTAAATGATGACACCCAATTATATCTCTTTTTTTCATCAGACTCAGGTCTGGCAGTCTCGGTGTTTACCCGGTGTTTGTCAGCTGTGGGGGACTGGATGAGGGCGTGTCGCTTGAAGTTAAATCCTAACAAGACGGAAGAGATGGTTGTGAGGAAAGCCGGGGGAGTGATGGCCCCATTATTGATGGGGTCCGTCCTCCCCTGGAATCTCAGGTCTGTAGTCTGGGGGTACTCCTAGATGCGCAGCTCTGTCTGGAAGTCCAGGTGGTGGTTGTGGCGAAGGATCCATTTTGCCAACTGCATCTGGTATGTTGACTTAGGCCGCGTGTCTCAGACTTGGACCTGGCCACGATCATCCATGCTTTTATTACCTCAAGATTAGACTACTGTAACACGCTCTACATGGGGCTACCCTTGGTGATGGTCTGGAGACTGCAGCTGGTGCAGAATGCAGCGGCTCGTCTCCTGAAGAGGACAGGCTGATGCGAGCACATTACTCCAGTGCTCTCCTCTCTGCACTGGATGCCAATATTCTTCTGGGCCCAATTCAGGGTGTTGGTTTTGTCCTTTAAACCCCTAAACTGCCTGGGCCCCACCTACCTGCAGGACCGCTTCACCCTCCGGATCTTGAATCGTCCTCTGTGGTCGGAGGGGGGCACCGTCCTTGAGGTCCCCTGGGTTTCCCAGGTGTCAACCATGTGGAGGGCATTATTGGTGGCTGCATTGTGGCTGTGAAACTCCCTCCCATTGGAGGTCCACCTGGCCATTGACCTCCTCTCTTTCCGTAGACAGTGTAAGACCTGGCTGTTCCGCCAGGTCTTTGCCGAGGCAGATGGGATGGGTGGGTTGGGCTAGGGTGGGGTTTTATTGTTTTAGTGTTGGGTTATTTTAATTTGGGGTTAAAAATGTAGATTTAAATGGATTTTATTATATGTTTTAAAATGTTCATCGCCCCGATATGCTTGTAGCATGAGGGGGCGGCATACAGATATAATTATAAATAAATAATAAATAAATAAACTACAGTTAACTACTTATATTATCAAACATTCATCACTCCAAAGACAGGGAAGTATTCAGCAAGTTAATCATTTTTATAGTCCACAAAGTGGTTTTCAACATAATCTTCTCTTTCTATAGAGGCCATTAATGCAAACTTAGCTCTTTACTTGTAACTTTCATATCAGACCCCTACAAAACATATACTAACTTAAAATCTACAGGTCAATTTAATGTATGACACACAACATTGTGCAAGTGAATTTTCCACAAGTTATTATAAATCGGGCAGTCGAACAAGTAGTGTGAAAGAGTTTCGACACACCCAGCCCCACAAATGCAAAGTCTGAGGGGTAATGGAATATTCTTATATCTACCTCTCAACAATTCAGTATCTACGAGCTGAAACCTCAACCTTGTAAAGGCAGCTCTTAGTTTAAAATCTTTCAAATCAGAAATGTGCCTTTCATATCCAAATTTCAGCTTAAAAAGTTGAAGAAACGGGGCAGTCTTTGTTGTATGAACTATAGCAATGTCATTCTGCATGACTACATCAGTCAGCCTCTGTCTACACAAAATCTTTGCTTTCTGTGTATCCATTTTAGACAATTAATTCATATCAACCCCATACATTTGTATTACAGACCTTATTCTAGCCAACCATGAATCCTTATTGGATTTCAACATAGCGGTTTGTTCTTGCAAACATAACCTAACTAAAGAATGAATAGAATTAATAATTTTCAGCCAATAGTGTATTGAACTTAATACAATGTTAACCTTCATAGATCACAACCCAACTCACTTCTTTCCAATCCTGCTGGAGTTCATGAAGGAAGCTCCAATAGTGATTTCAAGAAGTTATTTTGCACTACTTCAAGGTCATGGATCTTACAGCTTCCCCAAACTTCTGCTTCATACAAAATTTGACCTCCAACCTTTGCTTGAAAGATTTTTAGCGCCGACTCAATCAATTTCCCCCTTTGGTGCGCCAAAAATGTATAATAACCTGGGCTGTCCTTTCAGCCCTACATCTTATCATTTTAACATGTTTCTTCCAAGTTCCCAAAGCAGTAAATACTACTCCAAGATACATCCATATCTTGTTTAACCTGCTCTAGTTCCTTCCCATCCATTCTCCATGGATTGTTTCCTAGGATTACAACCAGTGAACAAGATCTTGGTTTTAAGGTAATTAACCTCTAGCTGTTCGTTTTTACAGTAATTACTCAAACTAACTAACAGCCGCTTCAGTCCCAACATAGCATGAGAGATCAAAATCATAAAAGTGAGATATTTCTATTCAGAACTTGGACCGGGAAGTGCTTTTGATCATCCAGTGCTGCCACTATTCAATTAATATGATAATTAAAGAGAAATGGGGCTAAAATACACCCCTGTTTAACCCCTCTTAAGGTAGGAATTTCATCTGTTAGCTTCTCATGTATATCATATCAGACCTTCACTACAGTATTGGTATACATCAATTTCACCAGCGTCAATAGCCTTCTATCAATATTTGTACTGGCGAGTTTCTCCCACAATTGATCATGATTTATTAAATCAAAAGCACTTCTCAAGTCCACAAAATCTAAGTATAACTTCATTTTCTTTGTTTGGGCATATTTAAATCTGATATGATCCAAGATAAACCAGTTGTCAACTGTCGATCTGTTAGCTCTGATACTAAACTGTACCTCAGCAAAAATCGCATTTGCCAAGGCCCAATCATCTAATTTAAAGTGTAGATATTTAACATATACTTTAGCAGTTATATTTATCAAACTGATTGGTCTGTAATTCTATGGGTTGGTCTTGCTACCCTTCTTATATATAGGGATTAATATACTTGTATTCCATCCTTCTGGTAAAATTCCTGTGAGGCCGCTTTTAGATGAGTGGGTCACCATCGCAGGACCCACTCACACAGTATTTCAAAATCCCGCAAAGCGGGATTACACGAGACGCCCGGTGGGGATCAAGCACATGAAAGGCAGTCGCGCATTCTTTGCCAACTCACAACCGAGGTATGTAATTCACGGTTGGCAAAGAATGCGCAACTGCCTTTCATGCACTTGATCCCCGCCGGGCATCTCGTGTTATCCTGCCTCGAAGGACTTTGAACTACCACGCGAGTGGTCCCGCGATGGCGACCCACTTGTCTAAAAGCGGCCTCAGATTAATATTATTAAAGAGTTATGTTAACACAGGGCCCCACCAGTCTATAAATACTTGGAAAAGTTCTTCCAGGAGGAAATCTATCCCATGGGCTTTATTTGATTTAAAATTTTAATACGTCTTCTAACCTCTCCATGAGTAACAGGCTCCCAAGAAGGGCACTGGTCCAATGCAGGAGTATTCACTGATACAGTCGTTACTGCCCTGTTATAGGGATTAAACAGACCCAAAAATTGCCTCTCCCAAGCATCCTTATAAACCTATGATTCCATACCATGATCCCTCACTCTCATGTGACACCTCACTATTGCCTAGAAGGATGCAGAATTTTTCATTAAAGCTGTTTCCTCCAGTTCCTTCCAAATTAGAACCTGTGTCTGCCATTTTTTTTCAAAATCAATGTTTATATGCCCGTCTCTGTATCAGAAGGGCCTGAAGAACTTCTTTGGAATCAGTGAGATGAACTTGTCTCACCAATCTACGGGTGATCAGCCTAGCTGTCTTACACCGGATCAATCCTGTATGGATCAATCCATACAGGACACTCCTGTCTCTTCCCTTTCTTTTTATTTGTTGATAGAAATGAGCCCAAAATAGCAACTAATTTGTTAAAGGCCTCCATTGCAGCAATTGTGGATCCTGATTCTAGAATTCCCATTTGCAGAGACATTCCTTCTCCTGATTTGAGAAAAGTGGTCATTTCATTTTTTTAAGCTCTCCTCCCACCTCAGTCTCCTCAATGGGTTAATTCCAAGTTCCTGGAGAGCAACCTGTTTCTGCTGAAGGAACGGACTCTCATTGCTGCTGCAAGTGTAGCACATAGAAAGAGGTTGGTGCTCAGTGTCCAGCATCAGCACCACTGTAAACATTTGTAAGATTATTATCCAAACCTCTTGAAACCAATCCATAATCCACAACGCCTACCCCCTTAGTTGACATAAATGTAAAGCAGCCATCACTGTCTCCTAGTCCCTTTCCATTCAAAATCTTAAGCTCATATTTATAAATTAAGTTACCAATTTCAAGCAAGCTTTGTTTATTTTCTGATCTCTTGATTGCCTCACTGATCTATCGTTCTCGGCTACTACCCTTTCCTGGGCTTCACAAATATCAGGGATACCTGTATTAAGGCCAATCCTTGCACTAAAATCATCTATGAGGAATACATTTCCAGGACAACATTCTTCCATCTGAATTACTATTCTATCAAGCTCTAGCCATAAATCCTCACTATGATGAAGTGTGAATCTTGGAGGATTATTATTATTATTATTATTATCAAACATTTATATAGCGCCTACAACGTACCTGGAGCTTTACAAAGTAATTGAATAGACACGGTCCCTGCCCTAGGGCTTACAATCTGAGAGACTGGGGGTGGGGAGTCGAAGAAAGGGGAACAGAGCAAGAGACAAGGAGTGTATCATTCACGAGAATGTGAGGTCCCACGTGCATGCGCTTGGCTTGGTTACATCGAGAATGATGACTGGTTGGTCCATGTGGCAAGGATATGAGTACACAGAACTTAGGTAACAGATTGTACTGGACCATAAACAGTTACTAATGTAAAAGCAAAACCATCCACAAAAGCGATATAGATAGCCAAAAAATTCTACTTACATACCAGTATCTTAGTTGTCTTAACATTTAAAGATTTAGAAACCAGAATGGCCAAGTCCCCAGCTGGGCATCCCATTCTATTCAGTTTTACAGCAGGTACTGCCCAAGATTCATAACCTGGGCCAAATTTTGGGAAATCATTCCACAGGCCATATCTCTTGGAGACATATAATATGATACTGGGTAAAAAAACTCCCCAAATTCTTGATCTATTATTTTATTTGACCATCATGTTATATTCCAGGAAAGTATTAAACATGAGTACTCCTGGTTATTTTCATACTCTAGTCAATCAATATCAGAGAGATTATGCAATGACAGGTCCTCATAGAAAACTGCCCCTTTCTCCTCATTAGGCCTTGGATTCAGTGAGACGGGTCTGACACACAAATCCTACTCAGGACCCTCCACTTTAACCCCATGTATGGCTTCCCTGTTATAGTGAGGTTCTACTTCACTATGATATGTAGAATTACTCTCAGCAGGTAGAAACTCCATCTTAACTAATCGGGAAAAACTTTCCACATGATACCCATGGAAATTAAATAAATTCCTGAAGCTCACAAGCTTCCTAATCAAGTCCTGATAAAGCAAGGCAGATCAATTCACTTTATTGCTTAGCCTGTTTGGCTATTGCATTTACATACAGACAAACCTGTCGATAATAAAACAAAGAATGAAATAAAAAATATAAAATATAAAGATAAAAGTAAATATACCAATAAGCCCAGAGAACTATTTGGGATACAGATATTCTGAATGACCCTGTAGACTTAATATAGTACATTGTATTTCCATTTCCATTTCCTTACTATATAATTATTTCAGTTCCATTTTCATTTTCAATTTTATGATATAGATGTGGCTCAAAAAATGGGCCATTTTCCTCGTCACTATCGCACAAGGGAGATAATTTTACCTCCCCCTCTTTTTTCCACAATAGCTTTCCACTATAGATATCTTCCCTACTGACTGAAAGAAAAAAAAATCTGATTCAGGAACTCGATTAGATGATTAGGGCATTTTGATTTTTCTTCCTCAGGTTGTAAAAATTTGAGTAATTGTGGAAAATCACATCACTTAACTGTTGGATTGGTCTCTCTCCCTTCCTGGCCACCTTCCCCTGGGGGATGTGGGATCCCTTCTGCTTAATTTGATTCCTCTCAGGGATCCTCTTTTTCCTTTCCCTCTGAGTGCCATTCTTTTCTGTAAAATTTTCATTTGGAGCTTGTGCAAGTTTGTTGGGTATCTAAACCATGACAAATCCTTTCACTAGTAAATAGATTCAAGGGTGATACCCTATGTTGTATTTCTTCCTCATTAGTAGAAGGCGTATGACCCTCAGCTGTAAAACTTTCTGCGATTGAGGCAACATCGGTTAAATGAGGGTATATCTCCCCTATAATTGATGATTCCACTGATTGTATTATATCTTTCCTTATACCAGGCCACCCCTGTTGCATGCCTGATAAAATATTAAAGGATACATCACCATTCATATTCCTCAGGGGTTCCCTACCCCCTCAAATCTGTTTGAGTACCAACATCAATTGCAGATGCCCTTTTGCTCCCATCCCTTCACAAGAGGGTTTCCTTCATCTGATTAATGGTTACTTTAATATCTATTACATGATTTTAAAAATCGGCTGTCTTACACATCAGGCAACAGAAATCCCCCCATTTTTTGACATCTTCACAATCCATAAAATCAAATGGCTCAAACATAGAGGGTTGCACATTTGGGACGCAAAACAAATCCTCCATGTCTTCCTCACTCAGTGAGTGTTCAGATACAGACTTCTCTGCTTGCACTGACTCCAAGCCTGTCATGGGGGAACTAGCAATTTGACAAATATGCAAATGGGCTTCTGTACTGGCAGGGAAAGCTGCACCTCCCCTGATGTTTTCAGAGACGTAATGCCCATTCCATATATTGCCACAAATGATTTCTGTGTAGCAGGGCAAGGTATCTCGACCTCAGCAGGGGTCCCAAGTCTCTCTCCATTGCCCATTACCTGCCAACAATCCATTAATGAAACTTGCTTCATACTTCCCTTTTTCTCTGTATGAGTTTCCATGTTTTTCTCTTGCTGCCTAGTATGCACCATGATAAATTTTACAGATATAAAATCCACTCTAGGGCACAGTAATCCACTCGCCCAGGTGGGGCAGCCTCGAAACAACTTGATGGACCTTTGGTCTGACACAGTATGGCACTACTTATGTTCTTTTGTTCTAATCTATGTAATAAGATCAGAAAAACGAGTCTCGATAACTCCTGTGACCATAGTCACATTAGGTAGGTTCGCACAAGTGAGCACCTGGTAGTATGTGCTTCTTGCTTTGTTAGTACTGTGGGCAGGAGGCACACGATGCCATTTTGGATTTTTAAATGACTGCAACTTTATTCAATATCTCAGGAGCCATGCAAAATAATCTCAGGACAGGAACCCAATCTGATTCTCAGGAGGCCACCTGAGGGGAACTCCCAACTGTTCATATGCATGAGTCACAACCCCAATCTTGTGCCCCTACCTCCCCTCTCAGCCAACAAGCTTTCACACTTCTGGGGCTTTCTGGTCTGGGCAGAGGATTAAATTAATTGAGCCAAGATAGGCCCATATTCTAATCTACTTAATATGGATTGACTGGCTTCCCACCCTCATGGGGGAGCCCTGGCAAACATCCCCCAAATGTTGGAGGAAAGTTCTACTGAGTGTGGCAATAAGGAGTACAGGAAAGCATCCTCCTCCTGTCATGCTGCTAGTGAGCCTCACATCCCACTGTAACTCTCCACAACAGCCCCCACCCCAGTGAGACATTGGGGATAAATTCCAGTCATTACCACAACACAGCAACCTTAGCCTCTGTAAAATTAAGAAATTCATATATAGAATAATTTATTTTTGTCAAAGCTTGAATATGCTCTTAAGCACAGTTCATTTATGTATTTGTTTATTTACTTACATTTTTATCCAGCTCTTCCCTTAAGGCTCAGAGAAGATCACAATACATAAAAATATATTCAAAGATACACAGATAAAACAACATAAAATCCCCGATATATTAAACATACACAAATAAAACCAAGTAAAACACCCTAACTTACAGCTCCCCAAGCCCTATCCCTTCTTGCCAAATGCCTGGCCAAACAAAAAGGTCTTGCAGTGTCTCTGGATGATGAGCAGGCTCGAGCTTGGATGATTCTCCAAGGGAAGGGAGTTCACTTATTGTGGAGCAGCCACCGAGAACACTTCTCTGCATGCCTTTCTTATGTGAACTTGCCAGGCAGATGGTGAGTGCAAGAGTCCTGGGTCCTGGATGACCTCAGAGGATGTGGTGGGAAATGAGGGGTGAAGTGATCTTTCAGATACCTGTGGCCCAGGTTATTAAAGGTGTGAATGGTCAAAAAACACCACCTTGAATTGTGCCCATAAAGCTATTGGTAGCCAGTGCAGAATCTGGAGCACTGGTGTAATGTAGTTTAATGTAAGGCGAGTAAGGCTGTATTTACACGGCACTAACGTGTGGGGATGCGCTGGTGCATGCACGGTGGGTGGGCGGGGCACACACACAGCTGCACAAGCATCCCCACTCACCACCCACTCATCCCCATGCATGGAGCAACCTCCGTTTTCCGTGGTTGTTCCGTGCGTGGGGATGAGTGGGTTGAAGTGGGGATGTGTGTTAGGTGGGAGCGCAAACACATCCCCACACACCACATGCACTTGCGCGCCGCATCCTTCACACAGATTGTGCCCACTCACGAACACACAGATTTCTGCGTGTGCATAAGTGGGAGAGGCCCATGTAAAAAGGGCCTAAGATCTGAATGTGAGCCCAGCTGTTTTCTTTATCAAGTTAAAGTCAATTTTATATCAATTATATAAAAATAAAGGTTTACTTGTATTGAATTCAGTCTGTATAAACTTTTCCACAAGGTGGGGACAGATGAATGAAATAAATCAGCTCAGTTGGGTTGAATATATTTACCACACTGCAAGAGCTACAGTTTCAGGAACACATAAAAGCTTCCAAGGTCATTAGACTTCTGGGAGAAAAAAATATTTTTATTCCACATTTTTAACTATATAGAAGGAATCTCAGAAATATTTTTGGTCAAATGTACAGCTTTCTTTAAGGAGTGTAAAGAATCCATTCTCATTTATGGAGACAAATTCCAGTTAAAGCTGCCACACATTCTAACTTCCCTAATATTAATTATGATTAACTACTTACACAGTAAGTAAACAACAGGTACCCCAGGAGTATTGGAGTCATTGCTTCTTATGCGGTATAGTCATCTAATGATGAAATGGCAGATGTAACTTTCCTTTCCTTAATAGTGTCTTTATTTAACAATATTAATAGTACTCACTAGGGATGTGCCTTTCATTTTGATTATTAGAATAACAAAAACAAATTAGCCTTCTTTCGTATTGGTTATTCAATAATGAAAAAAATGAACATTTTTGTTTTAGTTTTTTGGCTATACCTTCATTATTTTTCATCCAAGTTGATGAAATCTGGAGAAATTCTACCCCTCACAAAGGCATTCTCCCTGCTAAATTTCAGAAAAAATGGATAAAGGTCATGATTTTATAAGCAATTGAATTTTGTGATTTTAAGAGAAGTGGCATATGCTTTTAAGGCTGTAACCTCTTTATTTTCCATCCAATTTGGATGAAGCTAGGAAAAATTGTACCCCTCTCCAATTTTATTATCTCGTTCAGAAAGATTGCATAAAGGGACCTGATGTTATAAGAATTTGATTTTCACATGCATTGCTGGCTGTAACATCTTTGTGTTCCATCCAGTTTGGATGAGATTTGGAAGGGTTGTACCCCACACCAGAGGGACCATATGTGCCAAATTTCAGAAGGATTGGATAAAGGGTCCAAATTGTATAAGCAACTGAACCTTTGTGATTTTAACAGAAGTTGGTCAAATACTAGTCCTGAAAATTTGGGAACAAAACTAAAGGGTATTTTCAGACGTTACATTACCACACTCAACCATGGTGAATCCCCAGTGGTGGTGGATGGTCCCGTAACGTCTGGATGCTCGCCGCCAGATGTTCACCACGGTAAACCACCAGCGGTGAGCAAAATAACCATGCTTTGGAGGATGGTCCGGGCACCATATCTGAAAGCGTGGTTAACTGAACCATGGCGTGGAATTGGCGGATGGTAACCTCTGTTACCGCCGCTGATTCCAGGCTGTGGCCCAGACCCCGGGTCGGAATTGGGTGCAGCGGCTGGATTGGCTGCTGCGCCTGCCCGTCTCCAGGAGGGCGGGTGGCTGGAGGAGGGCGGGCGGCTGGGGGAGCATGGGGGGGTGGGGCTGTGCGGCCGCATGTTGCGCTGCGCAGTCCCGCCCCCGATTCCCCGCCGGAATCAGCCAGCACATCTGTCTATTTATTTATTTATTTATTTATTTATAATGTGCCCCCCTCCCCTCCCCATGCCTACAGACATGATGTTTTGATTCTGACGGGGAATCAAAAGGTGATTCCATGACGGGGCCAATAGGCGCCCCGTCAGTCTGAAATCACCCAAAATTTCAGGACATAACTGGGACTTCAGGCAGCAAGGCAGGTGGGGGAGGAAGCATCCCAGCAATCAAGAGACATGATTGACACATCCAGGCTGGCCAGTTGGCATCCAAAACACATCCTGCAGTACTGTGACGGAGGACATAAAAGAATCCCTTATTGGCTCTTTCCAAAGCAGATATTTCCAACTTCCCAGTAACAAGCAGGGGGGTTGGGGTGGACACAGCACAGAATGAGGGTACATGATTGACATTTCTGCTGACCAATTGGCATCACAAACCCATCTTGTACATCTGTGTCAAACATTAGAGAATCGTTCTGTTAAAATTATGAACCTTATATTGCTTATAAAATTGGAACCTTTTATTTATTTATTTATTTATTTATCCCATTCTTCCCTTAAAAGGGCTCAGGGCGGATGAGCCTTTATCAATTTTCCCCCCTATATTTGGCAGGAATGATCCCTTGGGTGAGGGGAACAAGTGTTCCAAATTGAATGGAAAACAAAGACATTACAGCTAGAAATGTGTGTGCAAACCACTGTTACCTTCTCCCTCCCTAGGAATTCCCAAACTGCATTTTCCAGAGCTAGCAGTTTATTTCTGAGAAAGCGGGACAAAGATAGCTCTGTATTCAGTTCTATTCCTAAATAAGACAGTTTTGTGTTAGGATCCTCTGTTTTCTCAGAAGTGGCACCCCTAACTTGGTTGACACTTCCTGAAAAATGCTCAATAAAGACAAATGTTCCTGCTAGGGATGTGCAAACAGAATGCGGTTTGGATGTTTGGACGTTCAGTCGTTCAGTTCAAAACCCGAGTTTGGGTTCGGTTCAGTGGAGTTCGGCTTGGCAGAACTTCGCCGAACATTCGAAAATAGCACTAGTATCGATACCTATACTGAATTACAAGATTTTTTCAGTATTGGTATCATTTGGCCCTGAAATAATCCCTACTCTCCACCCCTGGTGCCAGTAAGTCTGCTCCTCAGCTGCCTCCCCCTTCCAGTCATGTTTTTCCTGCCCAAAGTCACGTTTTTCCCACCCCCAAACTCATCCAAACTCACCCAAACATGACTGACCGAGTTTGGTCCGAACTCCGAACATCTGAACCGCGTTCGTGCATCCCTAGTTCCTGTGTGCCCACCCTTCTTGTGAGCAGGAAATCATCCATATAACGTGTGATGTGCGGAGGTCCTGTTCTCTGGCAGACCACCCATTCCAGTAGTGTGTGCTAAACTTTTCAAAACCAGAGAAAGATATAGAGCAGCCCATTGGCATGACTTCATCAAAATAATATCTGCCCTGAAAGAGAAAACCAAGCAGCTAGAAATCTTTTGGGTGGACTGGTAGCAACCTGTAGGTAGATTTGATGTTGCAATTAGCTAACCATGCACTAGTTCCACAACACTGCACAATTTTTACTACCAAGTCAAATGATGTGTAGCATATAGTGCATACAGTAGCATATAATCCACGTGGCACTTTCTATGGTACAACTCTCAATGGATGCAACTCATCCATTGGGGGCACTGTAAATGGGCCCCCTCCTTCAGTTCTTTAAAGAGCTTAGTGTGTAGTGTAGTGTATGCTCCATACCCCCCACAGATTTAAGGCTGTTTGCAAATTTCTTGGGTAGTACCCTTCTGTTGGTATTCTAAACCCTCCAGCCCCTTGGGGGCACCAGCAGCTTTCCCCTGGCCCCCTTCCTGCTACTTTCCTTTGCCTCCAAATTCTTTCATTTTGTTGCAGCTAATGCTCAGGTGACCATTCCTGCAAAAGGAAAAGGCATGTCTGAAGTGGCAGGGGGAACAAAAACATTTGCCCTTGTTATTGGATTTGTAACACACACACACACACACACACACACACACACCCCGCCCCAGCATTACCTTTGTTTTACCTTTACTCTATAAGGGTCGTTCATCAGGGCCACCCCACTCTTTGTTCAAGCCATAGATTTTGGGAATGAATGCCCCAATGCATTTCTGGGGAGATGGCAGCCCATTTCCTAAGTGTCTCATCATAGCAGAGCCACAAACTGGGGTTGCCCATGTTATATGCTCTCCTTACAATGACCTGATATTTAACCAGTTCTGAAGCCCTCTCTGGGTAGGCTTGCAAAATTACTCTCATCAAACCTGCATAAGCAGTGGTCCAGTTCGCCCAATTTCTCTCTGTTCTGGGGTGCTTGAATTTCTCTTTTTCATTGCCATTCTCCCCCAGATTGGGATCTGAAATCGGATCACTGAACAGGAGGGTGAATATGTCCACATATTCACCTCTCCAGATTCTCTCCCTCGTTGATTGGAGTAAATGTGTCCCAATCGGCGCAGAAACCTTTGCATATTATTATTATTATTATTATTATTATTATTAACAAACATTTATATAGCGCCAGCAGTGTACCTGGCACTTTACAAAGTAATAAAATAGACACGGTCCCTGCCCCTAGGGCTTACAATCTGAGAGACAGGAGCTGGGGGAGAGACTTAGGAAGGGGAACAGAGGGAGAGACAAGGGGTCTAACATTCATGAAGATGCGAGGTCTCAAGTGCACGTACTTGGCTTGGTTACGATGAGAATGACAGCAGGCAGGTCCATGTTGCAAGGATAAGGGTAAACCGATCGTAGGTATAGGAATAGTGGCTCAGCAGGATAAAGAGTCAGACAGAGCAGAGCGAAAGAGGTGAGTTTTAAGGAGAGATTTGAAGGTATGAAGGGAGGGGGCAAGGCGGATGTGGACAGGGAGGGAGTTCCAGGCATGGGGGGCAGCAAGTGAGAAGGGACGAAGGCGCTTAGGGGAGCAGGGAAGGCGTGGAAGGGTGAGAGAAGGGACAGAGGAGGAGCGAAGTGCACGGGCTGGAGTATGGAGGGCGATAAGTGCAGAGAGGTAGGGGGGAGCAAGGTTGTGAAGAGCTTTATAGGTGAAGACTAGGAGCTTGTGCAGGATTCGTTCAGGAAGGGGAAGCCAGTGAAGCGAAGAGAGGAGGGGCTGCACATGGTCGAAGCGACTGGCGAGGTAGATGACCCTGGCAGCAGAGTTTTGGACAGAGATGAGGGGAGAAAGGTGAGACCGGGGAAGGCCAGTGAGAAGGAGGTTACAGTAATCGAGGCGAGAGATGACCAGAGCATGAACAAGAGTTTTGGCAGACGAGACAGAGAGAAAAGGGCGAATCTTAGCAATGTTATGGAGGGAGAAGTGACAGGATTTAGCAACAGAGTCAATGTAGGGTTTAAAAGAAAGGGGTGAGTCAAAGATGAAGCCTAGGCTACGGGCTTGGGGGACAGGCAGGATGGTGACTCCATCAATAGTTATTGACAGTGAGGAAGGAGAGGAAGGATGAGGGGGGAAGATAAGGAGTTCAGTTTTAGCCATGTTGAGTTTGAGTTGACGTTGAGACATCCAGGTAGAGATGTCAGAGAGACAGTTGATGAGACGAGCTTGAACAGAGGGAGAGAGAGAGGGAGTAGAGAGATAGAGTTGAGTGTCATCAGCATAGAGGTGGTATTGGAAGCCATGGGAGGCAATGAGTTTGCCTAAGGAAATGAGTTTGCATAGCCTCCTGCAAGGAGGTGAGCCTCTGCCCTTTCCCCTGAGCAAGGACAGCAGCTGTTCCCCAGGCCCTGAGGCAGGGGTCTCCACATTTGTGTGACCACACTGCCCAATGTGGTAAATGCTCCTTGCTAGGTCCACCCTTCACCTCTGTGCCCTATTGCCCCTTGGACATGCGGGGTCTGGAATACCCCAGGATGGTACCCTGAACACCCCCACACTGTATCCCGCATGGTCTGTGGTGATGGGAAACTGACCCCCTTTTATGTCTGACCAGGCCATGGAACCCACGCCTCCCTCCAGCACAAATGTTGGGATTCCTTAGCACCTGGTGGAGGTTGCGTGTTAACCCCAGCTATGACCCATGGTGCATAACCTTACCCCATGTCACCAACCCCTTCCCCCACTTGCTCACTGGGCTGCCCTAGTGGGGTTTGAGAGGGCTCACTCACCAGGGATGCTTCTGGCCAGTGTGGGTTGGCTGCCAGGCTCTGGACTGTACACTCCAGGGCTTCCATCCTCCTGACAAATGCTTGCACAAACTGGATCCTGCGAAGATTCTTGATCCCCTCTTGTGCCAGATGGGAGGTGGTGGGATCGTCCATGAAATGATTATAAGGGACACAGCACTTCACACCATTCCCGAGGGGGTGAGAGGCCTCCCATTGCCTCTTCCTCATCATGGGAAGACGCTGCCCAGGGTTGTCCGGTGATATTCCCCCTGGTGTTGGTACTTCTTCTCTCATCTATATGAAGGACCTGGTAGGGCCTCATTTAGGGGCCATCTGGCTCACTACAGCCTCACAACCTGCCATTTGCTCCTGTAAAGAGCGTGGAACGGTCTCCATGCTGTCCCTACTTGGTTGGGAGGGAAGAAGACGGTGTTGGGAGGGAGGGGGAGTGGACTGCTAGCTCTTCTTATTCCCCTTCTCCCCTTTTTTGACTGGGTCCTTCCCTTTTTTCATCCCCCCTTTGGCATCTTGCCTCATGCCCCTCCTGTTAGGAACAGCTTAAGTATTAGGAGTGGGAGGGAGGGTGAAGGGTGGGCCTTGACTGTCTGAGGGACCACCTCCATTCTCAGAGAGTGGTACAGTCCGTGTGGCTGTTGGGGGCATTATCCTGGAGGTTCCCCACTTTAGACTAGTGGGGACCGACACGCGGGCATTCTCGGTGGCTGCACCTGTGTTGTGGAACTCGCTCCGGGTGGGTGTCCATGTCCATTTCAGCCCTAACCTTCTCACCTTCTGGTGCCAATGCAAGGCATGGCTCTTCCACCAGGCTTTTGGTGATGTGGAAGGGTTAGGGGAGATTTAGGTGTGGGTGGGTTTTTGGTTATTTTCTTCCTTTTTGCACATTAGAAGGAATTTTATTGATCTTACTGAGTTTTGGTTTTTTTACTTGTTTTATATTGTATGAGATTGTTTTATATTGTGAAATTTTAATATTTTTGTAAGCCGCCTAGAACTGCCGGAGGCAGATGAAGCAGGATAGAAATTGATAAAAATAAATAATATTACCAGCACCCCTTCAAGGCCCACATGGCCTCCCCTTACTAGGGGTCCTTGAAAAGGTGCTACGCCTCTCTTCCCTACCCCTGAACCCCACTGCATGCGACCATCCACAACTCAAGCCACTGATCGGGAGAGGGACATACCACATCCCTGCTGTGGGTCTCCTTGTGACCCCCTACAGTCTGTGCCATGCTCCTTGGGGGCTTCCACACCAGCTCCCACCTCCCCGAAGTCCAGGCTGAGAGTTTACTCCTCTCTGGGTTTCTGAACCATGCTGGCCAGTCTGCTTTGGTTTACCACTGCCTGAAAGACTTGGAGCAGCTTATCAGTACTCCTGTCATATAGGAGCCTGGGTGCAGACTGTGCTGCAAGCCTAGGCTCCCTCAATTGGCGCTGCTTCCGTCTCTCAGTGCAAGGCAAGACTTTTGCACCTTTACCAGCATTGCCAGGGGAACCCCAGCCACCACTTGCACTGTAATGCAGTTCACCTTGCGGCTGCAGCAACTGAATGTTGCCCCCATCCCACTCCCCTTGCTTCTTGGGGTGGGAGTAAAAACACTCCCTGCCCACCAAGTGCTTTCACTCAGAGGGGACCGAGGGGATTAGTGTTTAAAGGTGGGCGGGTAAATATATTTTGAAGTACCAGAAGCGTTAAAGGGAGCTTAGTGTTTATCAGAATTAGACTCTAAATAGCTGACTGTTCTGAACTGTTACACAGCTAGCAGCTGTTGCAAAGATTTTTCATAGTGGAGCTTTTTAATATATTTAAATTGAATTAACAAGCAGCAGATTTAAAATAACCTAAAGAAAGTACTTTTTCACACAGAGCACAATTAATCTGTGGAACTAATTTGCCATGGGAGATTATGATCACTTTCTATTGGCCCAATTTCTTGTCCACTTCCTAAAATGCATCTGGTGCAGGTGCAGGATGCTGCCAGAGATGCAATTTTCACTACATGGACCATTTCTCTGACCCACTATGGCAGTTTTTATGTTCTCCTGCCCAGGAAAATACAATCAAGCATCTGTGGTTGGTAATAAAAGAAAATATGATCCAAAATGTTAGATTAAATTAGATATTTCAGACTAGTGGCCAACAGAAATGAATAGTCCCCACCCACCCCTTTTTTAAAACAAGAACAGAGCATTATTTATTTACGAATCACCCATCTTCAGGTGCATTTTCCTATGATACAAATATTCAAAGACTAAGAAAATCTTTATTTTGGGGGGTGGGGGGACTCCCGCTTCCCCATTCTGACATCATATCATGTGGCTTTGTGATTTGGAATGTTCCCTAACTTAATGAAGTCTGAGGCAGCTTCAAGACAGGAGGTTTTTGTGGTTGAATATGAAGATGGTAATTTTAAACTTCTAAAAATGGAGACATTTAGTTTTAGCAAAGAAATAGTTGCATGTCTATGTTCTCATCAGCTTTGACGGACAAGACTCAAGGACAATATGTTGAAGTAGAAAACCCATCTTGATCTGCATATCATTCACTCAATCATACCCTTGCATGTGTAAACTAGGTTAATTGAAGAAGCATTCTCCATGAATTTTTGAAAGCTTTTCTTTAGCTGTGCTTTTAAATGGATAGCTAATGGGGATGTTACTTTGCAGCAGGGAAAGGAAAAAAATTCTGTCACTTCAAAATGTATAATTCTCTCTCCATTTCCCTCCCCTTAACTAGAATCACCCAAAGGCCCTCACCCATCTGCAGGCATGAATGGAAATGTGCAGCATGCCACCAGCACAGGGCAGCAGCCGGTCTCTGCCATCCCCTCTCCAAGTGCCAGCAAGCCTTGGCGCAGCAAATCCATGAATGTCAAACACAGTGCCACCTCGACCATGCTGTCCGTGAAGCAGCCTAGTCCTGCAACCTCCCCTACTCCATCCTCAGACAGGCTCAAGCCACCCCTTTCTGATGGAGCAAAAACGCCTTCAGCTGGACAGAAATCCATGCTGGAGAAATTCAAGTTGGTTAATGCTAGGACTGCTTTACGACCCCCCTTGTCTTCAAGTTCAGGACCAAATGACAGTGGGAGAGAGGATGACACCTTTTCCGAATGTGGTGAAATTGATGGCTTTAACAGTGGACTAAATAGTGGTGGCTCCACTGGTAGCAGTCCGAAAGTGTCACCGAAGTTAACCCCTCCAAAAGCTGGAAGCAAAAATCTCAGCAATAAAAAGTCTTTGCTACAGCCAAAGGACAAAGAGGAAAAGAACAGGGACAAAAATAAAGTTTGCACTGAGAAACCAGCAAAGGAAGAAAAGGAGCAGATCACTGAGCCATCTACAAAAAAGAGCTCAAAAATAGCAAGTTTGATCCCAAAGGGGAACAAAACTACAGCAGCCAAGAAGGAAAGTTTAATACCCTCTTCTAGTGGAATACCAAAACCTGGATCTAAGACATCAACTGCAAAACAGAGTGCTTCACCTGCATGTGCAGGCAGCAAAGAGTCTGAGAAATTGAGGACTACAAAGGGAAACCAATCCCATTCAACAACAAAATCTCAAGCCAATGAGAAAGCATCTGCTCCCTGTAGTATCATGTCTTCTGAAGGAAAGGAATCTGGCTCAGCTTTTACCCCTGGATGCTCTGCAGCACCTTCTGCTTCAGGGGCTTCAAGTAGTGGAGGAAATGGCATTGTCCAGCTTCCTCAGCAACAGCAATATAGTCACCCAAACACAGCCACAGTAGCTCCTTTCATTTATAGGTAAGGTCACTTAAAAGCAGTTGCATTTTTTTTTATCCTTTACAAAGCATGAAACTAGTATTTCTGTGATAATTCCTAATTAGTCGGGGTGGTCTTTCAAATGCAAATTCATATTGGTTTATTTTTGTTTCATTTCCCAAAGTTATAGGATTTAAATGTGGATTTGTATTACCCTGATTTTAGTGATTGGGTACTGGCAAGTTGGAAGCATGGAAAGCATCTCCAGAGAATTAGCCTATACTAGGGCTTCCCTCAGGTTTGTCACATTTGTACAAGATGGGTTTGTGATGCCAATTGGCCAGCAGAAATGTCTTTTATTTATTTATTTATTTAGTCTGTTTAGCCACTGGCCATAACAAACTGACAATACAAACAAACCAACAGACATACTACTACAGAAATACAATTACAATATATTTTCTGTCTACATACGTCTCATTTAAATTAAAAATTTACTGTATAAAACCATAACCATAGCAAGCTAAAACACAATATACCATTTGCCTTACCTTCTCGGGGTTTGCATCGGCAGTACTTGGCCCCTGATCATTACCTCTTTGTATTAACCCCAATAATGACAATATTTTGATCCCCATTTTATTTGATAATATAACTCCATTTATTCCAATATTTCCATAAGCCATACTTTTACATCCATATATATGTTGCTAATTAATCTCCTTTCCCAAAATTCACTATTCCCCACATATCATGATAATGAAGAAGAGGCACAATAATCTCAATCACATATAATTTCCTGTCTCACAACATCCAATACTTTCAGGGCCAATCTGTTCTCATATTTTTCCCTCACAAAGGAGGCTCCAAGGTTGAATTTGGCAACCGCTTTTGTAACATGAATAACCTTATCTACCAGGCAGAAACTTAGACATTTGTCTAACTGCACAGGAGAAGGAAAACCTATCTCACCCCACATTTCATGTCTTAACCTATCAAATAAGGGGCAAGCAAGGAGGTAGTGGGCTAAATCCTCCACCTTCTCTGAGCCGCAAATACATTTCCTTTGCTCCAAAGGTATTCCCACATACCTCCCCAAAATTACAGAAGACTCAAAACATTGTAGTTGCAAAGTTGTAAAGGCTCTTCTCAGCTTATACTCCTGAATTGCCGATAAATACTGACTACCGTCCTTAGGGGGGAGAAAAAATCCATATTTCAGAGCCGTTTTTGCAGATAACCTACTCATCCTTCCCACTTGTAATCCCATATCAAAGATTCTTTCTTCTACCATATTTTTGCTTGTTCGCAATGGGAATTGTGTTAAAAAAGCAAGAGATAAACCTATCAAATTTAATTGGCTGTTGATGTATTTCATCCATAAGGAAGTCATAGAGGCAATTTCCACTTTCCAGGCTTTATAGATCAATGAATCCCCGGATCTTAAATTCAGTTTCAAGGCATAAACTAATGTACTTATCTTTAAATGAGCTTCCAGGGAAAGAGCTGTCTCTTATACACATCTAGATGTGTATAAGAGACAGGTTCAGTTCTGACCCCATTTAAAGCCCATGGAATTTGTTTATATTTTTTAGCAAAAACTAAAATCTTTGTTTTTTGGTAATTTATCCGCAACCCTTGATTTGTACATTCCCTTCCAAAATCCAATAAATAATCTTTTTCGTCCAAGTCTCGCTGTAGATAGCAGCACTGTGTAATCTGCATACATTAATGACGACAACCTCTGGCCTTCTATTTTAGGTGCCAAGTATACTCCCTTATCCCGATGGAGTACTATCAAAGAGTTAACATAAAGATTAAAAAGGGCAGGGGCCAAAAGACACCGCTGCCTAACTCCCCTGGAAGTCAGAATCTTATCCGTCAATACACCCCTCCTTCCCAACCTGACCTGTAGACTGGTTCCTGTATACAATGATTGGATCAATTTCAGCAGGCGGGGGTCCATATTTAACTGCTGTAACTTCTCCCATAATTTGTTTCTATCAATAAGATCAAATGCCGCTGAGAAATCAATGAATGCAGCATAAAGATCTAATCCCTTTTTTTTGCACTGTCCAACTAGATGGTTCAACACAAAACAATGGTCCACTGTAAATCTGCTTACTCTAAACCCAGCTTGCTCTTCCGCTAGCAGATCATAATCCGCTATCCATTGGTTCAGGCGGGTCAAAAGAAGTCTAGTATAAATTTTTGAGACGATTGATATTAAACTTATTGGTCTATAATTCTGCGGCTCGTCTCTTCTTCCTTTTTTGTAAATGGGTATAACTACACTCTCCTTCCAGTATTTGGGTACCTCTGCTGCATCATTTATAAACAGCAGAAATGTCAATCATGTATACTCATTCTGTGCTTTCCCCACCTCAGCTACCCCTGCTTGTTACTTGGAAGTTGGAAACATTCTGCCTAGGAGAGAGAGAATAAGGGTTTCTCATATGTCCTTTGTCACAGTGCTGCAGGGTATATTTGGGATGCCTGTTGGCCAGCTTGGATGTGTCAATCATGTCTTGTGATTGGTGGGCTGGTTCCCCCGCCCCTCTTCCTTGATGTCTGAAGTCCCTCTTATGTCCTTAAATTTTTGTTTTTGTTCCCAAATTTTCAGGACTAGTATTTGCACAATTTTGGTTAAAATCACAAACATTCAATTGCTTATAAAATTGGGAACTTTTATCCAATATTTCTGAATTTTGGCAGGGATGATTCTCTCAGTAAGGTGTAGAACAAGTCCGAATTCTATCTAAATGTGATGGACAACAAAGATGCTACAGCTAGAAACGTGTGCACAAACTACAACATGTAAATTCCTTGTAAAATCAGAATCTGTTATCCAAGCTTTCTGAAACCTAGCACAGATGATCCTTTCTGTGAGGGGTACAGGCTTTCCAAATCTCATTCATATCGGATGAGCAGAAATGAAGTTACAGCCAGAAATGTATAACAAAGCATGATGCTTATATATTCTGGACCCTTTATCCTATCCTTTTGGAATTTGTCCTAAATGTTCCCTTTGGTGAGGGGTACAACTTATCCAAATTTAATTAAAATCAGATGCAAAACAGAATAAAATGTGTGTCTGAAAATGTTCCATTTTTAAATTCTGAAATTTCATTTTTATTCCAAAATTTTGAAATTATTTTTTCCATTTTCCTTATTTTAATTACAATAATGAAAATTGGAATTTTTTTATTGTAATCATAAAAATGAAAACAAATTGAACACCCCTATGGATTTAATTGAAATTCCCACCCCTGCTAATTAGTAACTTGCTTGACAGATTCATATTTTGTTCCAAATTATTCACACACATCATAATCTTTTAGAATTTGTACATTCTCAAAGTTATTTTGGGAACAGTTCCCGTGAAGTTCACTGCAAGGATGTGCCAGTGTCATTGAAAATTGGAGTTGTTTTCACTGAAATTGTCAGTCAAATGATAGGTTTCTCTTCCCTGACTGGATGAGACTAACTCTTAGCATCAGTTTAATGTGAATACTCATGCTTATGATTTCAAAAACAACTCTTCACAAATAATCTATAATGTTTACCTAAAATTTGCTTTCTCCACATTCTTGGAAGTAAAATGGCTTGCTAGAAAGCAAGACAAAAAGAGATGTTTTAAAAGAATTTGAAATTCTTAGAAATCAGCTTTGAATGGTTCCAATTTTAGTTTTATTAAATAAATAAATAAATAAATAAATAGTTTGAGTAGAATATTTTCCAAAAGGTATAAATGTTTAAACATGTACTGTGCACAAGCAGTTCTTCATAAGCAGCTTAGTAGTAGTAGTAGTAGTAGTATTTATTCATATTCCACCCAGTCCATGTGACTCTCACAGGCTTAACATTAATGAAATATACACAAAAACACTAATAAAAACTCAGTCCTCCCAACAGCCGCCCCGAGCTGTTTCAGGAGGGGCGGGGTATAAATGTAATAAATAAATAAATAAAAAATAAAACAGTACTTCCAATTTCATGACTTTCACATAAGTCCCCATTTCCCTCTCCTGTCTCTCAATGTGTGTGTGTGTGATGCAATTTTATATGTTCAGTATGTGATTATTGCAGATTTTGAACAGTTGGTAAGAAACACAGAGCAATTTGAGGATCAGGCTGTTTGTTAGGGACCCAGGCTGTGTTGAGTATCCAAAATGATTCAGAAGCTGGGAGATCAGAGTTGCATTTGGAGCAGACAGTTAAACTGGAGTCAGCATCATGGAGCAGGACAGTGCCAGAAACACAACTTTGGCCAGATGGCTTATTGGTCTGACCTAGTATGACAGTTTATGTTCTCTTGTCCAAGAAAATACAGCCAAGCATCTGTGGCTGGTACAAAGAAATATGACCCAGAAGGTTAGATTAAATTATGTATTTCAGACTACTGCTACCAAGTCATTTTAAGCTTAATATGTCCATGACTGAACTCCTCATCTTTCTCTCTTAAGCCACAATCTCCCTCTTCCTTCAGTATCCATTGATGGTGTCACCATCCAGCCTCATCCCCAAGGCAGGTAGCCTGGGATTAAATTGTCATTGACTCTAGGGATGGGCAAACACGGTTCGGAAGTTCGGAGTTCAGACCGAACTCGGACTGTTCAGTCGACTGAACCGAACTTCCAAACCAAACTCAAATTTCAAACCAAACCGAACCAAATTTCCGAACTCCGTTCTGTTTGCCCATCCCTAGAGGCAACACACACCAAAAAACCTGGTTTTGAATGGCTGAACTTGGTTCGGAAGTTCCGAATTCGACCGAACTCGGTCTGTTCGGTCGACCAAACCGAACTTCTGAGCTGAACTCGAATTTCAAACTGAACTGAACCGAACCGAATTTCCGAACTAGAATTTCAAACTGAACTGAACCAAACCGAATTTCCGAACTCCGTTCTGTTCGCCCATTCCTAATTGACTTCTCCTTTGCACATCATATTCAGTCTGTTGCTAAGGCCTGTGGCTCAGAGAAGATAGCCACCTGGTTTGCACCAGTTTGAGTGATCCACTTGAAATACGGTTGTTAAGGAGCTAAAAACAAACACACACACACACACATACACCAAAACACCTGGTGAGCAGTAGGGGAGAATCTGTGCCTCTGCCATGTCTCATTCTTGTGCCCAGTGGCAGATCAGCTCAGGGTCACTGAGGTCACTGAGTGTGGAAGAGACAGTGGAGGGCAGGAGCAGGGTTGCCAGGGCTGACAAGGAGCGGTGATTACTCCGTAGGCAGAAAATGGGTGCGGGACTTACCTAGACTGACTGATGCAGAGAGACTGTGTGGTTGCCGTGTTGGTCCCAAGTGAAAGAGAGGTTAAGCAAAGTGGTTCAAATGATATCTTTTATTGGACCAACTGATCTTGGTGGAAATAAGCAAGCTTTCATACCACACAGTGCCCTTCCTCAGGCATGTAGTGTAGCTAGTCAAAAATATATAAACTGAGCAAATAAACAGCAGTATATAAAGAGACAGTATATAAAGGACAGTATATAAAGAGGCACACTTTCCTGCCTCTTTATACACTGCCCTGTATTTTAACAGTTCATATATTTTGAATGGCTAGGCTACATGCCTGAGGAAGGGTCCTGTGTGGCCCCAAGGCCTGCTTATTTCTATCAACACTAGTTGGTCCAATAAAAGATATCATTCAAACCTTTGCTTCCCTCTCTAGGCAGGCTGAGGTACACTGGAATAGGAGGGGTCTGGCAGGCTCAGTCTCGCACTTGATTAGTGGGCATGTCCTGCAGCTGTGTGCTCTGCCTTCCCACTCCAGTGTGCCCGTGATTCTGCTTCTCCCTCTCAATTAAACCCTCCACCCCCACAGTTAACCTCTCCTGAGAAGGAGCTGCACCACCATGGGGTCTGAGAATGGGCCCTGATGGTTTTGCATCTCCTTCCCTACTCCTGAGACAGCCAGATCCCTAAGTGGATTGGGACATGCTGGAGTGGAGAGGTGGGCTCAGAAGGTGCAGAACTCACCCATAACCCAGCATTAGTCAGGCTCCATCTCCCTGCTCTGGCATGCCTTTGCCCACTTAGGTAAGCCCTCTGTCCACCCTCCATCTCTGCACTGGGTGACCTCCACTCCCCCTGTATGATGACAAACTGGAAGGAGGTATCAGGTGGGATCCCACAGGGTTCTGCCCAGGGTCTGGTGCTACTCAACATCTTTATTAATTACTTTGATGAAGGGGTGGAAGGAATATTTTTCAAGTTTTCAGATGACACAAAACTGGGAGGGGTAGCTAACATCTTAGAAGATGGAACTAGAATTCAAAAAAATCTTGATAGGTTGGAAATCTGTACTGAAGTCAATAAAATGTCATTCAACTTAGATAAATGTAAAGTTCTGCATTTAGGGAAGAAAAAAAACAAATGCTTGCCGACACACCCGCCCCCTCCCCCGGGAAATGAGATACAGAGACATAAAATGGATTTCAATTGGCCGCACTCTTTAATAAAACAATCAAATAAGTTGGTGGCGTTGCTTCTAAGCAACCACGGGTCCAGTATTTTGTTCCTAAATTTCTATGTTATTACAAACCAGGTGTCTGCCTTGCATATGCCCTCCAATACCAGCACCAAATTCAACCTTAAAACATCCCCTTCGAACAGCTCCCTGGCCAAGGCCGAAGGGGAAACTTGCCCATCCGGGCACGAGTAAGGATGAGAGTGTCATTAAGATCGAGGGCCATGCTTGCCCTTACCCCCTCTTGACACCCCTCCCAAGGGGGACGATCTTGCTGTAGCCACGCCCAGCTTATCAGCAAATATCACCCCCCCCCCATCTCTTATGGAGATGACTCTTTTCATCTATTCTATATCTACCTAACCAAAACAAAACCCTATTAACCATACTGGACCCCCGCATGAGTGCGACATCATATTAACATTCAAATACTTCACAAATTCCATTTCAAATTGTAATCATGAACTTAATGCCAATTATGTTTCACTTAAACTATTTTAAATTCAAATGCCAATGAAAGATTCACCTTCCGAATGTGTCGAATTGGTATTATTCATATATTATATGATTATTCTAATACTACGAAGAAGGCAAAACACAAGTGCACCTCATAAAGCTGAGGTGTTCTTCAAAATTCCTTCTCGGCCCCCTTATGGCAACAGGTCAACCGCAGTATTAGAGGGATGGGTGGGTGGGTGCTGCTTGTCCTGAAGATTTCGCCAAATGGAGGCAAACTGCTCGGCGGCAGTCTATTCCCTCCCCCTCCTAGTAAAGGGGAGGCACTGCCTTACCCGAGCCAACCAATCCAAAGCCCCTCTCAAGGGCACGTGACACCCAGGCCACCTATCACGGTGCCCGGGTCATTTACACGGGGTCTCCCGCCCCCTGCGCCCCAGGGGGTCTATCTCCCTCGTGGAGGATGAAGAACGGGGCGCGGCAACCCACCCCACTCCCGATTTGGGGCGGAGGGCCCTTGCCGATGTACCCGCCCCCTCCCCCGGGAAATGAGATACAGAGACATAAAATGGATTTCAATTGGCCGCACTCTTTAATAAAACAATCAAATAAGTTGGTGGCGTTGCTTCTAAGCAACCACGGGTCCAGTATTTTGTTCCTAAATTTCTATGTTATTACAAACCAGGTGTCTGGCTTGGATATGCCCTCCAATACCAGCACCAAATTCAACCTTAAAACATCCCCTTCGAACAGCTCCCTGGCCAAGGCCGAAGGAGAAACTTGCCCATCCGGGCACGAGTAAGGATGAGAGTGTCATTAAGATCGAGGGCCATGCTTGCCCTTACCCCCTCTTGACACCCCTCCCAAGGTGGATGATCTTGCTGTAGCCACGCCCAGCTTATCAGCAAATATCACTCCCCCCCCATCTCTTATGGAGATGACCCTTTTCATCTATTCTATATCTACCTAACCAAAACAAAAACCTATTAACCATACTGGACCCCCGCCACTACGATGGCACCGACCCTTTCTCCTACTCCCTAAGGGACCAACCACAGCAAAGGCCTCATTGCTTGCTGACTTTAGACACGATGGTGGGATCCCCAAACAACAATAGGTAGTTTCTCAATGCAGATAACCAGGTCATAAGCAAGTCTTATGTGGAAAGGTTGAAGGAACTGGGTATGTTTAGTCTAGCAGAGCAAAAATTTATTTGGAGACTGATAGCAGTTTTCAAATATCTGAAGGGCTGTCACAGAGAAGATGTCAAGGAACTGTTCTGCGTCGCGACAGAGGGCAGGACGAGAAACAGTGGGCTCACATTGCAGCAAAGTAGATTTTGGTTAAATATCAGGAACAATTTCCTAACAGTAAGAGCTGTTCGGCATTGGAACAAGCTGCCTCAGGAAGTTGTAGACTTTCCATTGCTGGAGGTTTTCCAAAAATGTCTGGACAATCATTTGTCGGCCCAACAGTATCGTGGATGTTGTAGCTGTAGTCATCCTCCATCCAAGCAGAGGGTTGGACTAGATGACACTCGATGTCCCTTCCAAATCTGACATTCTGTGATTCTATAACACTGGCCACATTGACCCTACCTTTCTGACCCAACCCCCACCCCGGCTCCATGCCCCAAGCTACAACTGACATTTTCACCCAAATGATTCTAGCTGAGCATGAGGTAGATGCAGACTACCAGTACCATGCTCACTCAGACAGAATGCATTGTTCAGGGGTTGGGATATCACCCCTGCTTTCACTTCTCCTGATTATAATATTGCTAAAATCCAGCTCTTTCTTACTGCTCCCACTGCCAATACTCTATTCCATGTTCTTGTCATCTTTCACCTTGACTACTGAAGCATCCTTCGTACTGGCCTTCCCCATTTCACCTTGACACTTAACTTCTAATCAACATTTCTTTGCCAAGATCATCCACCTTGCCTCCTGATGTCAACCCCTTCTTTCTGTCAACCCCTCCACTGGATTCCCCACCCACCCCTTTTATATATATAGGGCATACTCCTTGTCTTCACCTTCAGGGCCCTTTTGGGCCTTGCTCCTTCCTATCTTTCTATCTTCATTTCCTACTTCTTTCCCCCTCAAATCCTCTCTCCTGCTCTGCCACCATCATCGCCCTCCCTAAACCTTCTTTGCCTCTTCTCCTATTCTGTCCCCTACATCTGCAACTCACTCTCTGAACATGTACAATCTGCCCCCATCCTTACTGTCAAATCTCTCCTAAAAACCTATGTCTTCCATCCGGCTTTCCTTAAGTCCTCACCGCCACCACAGGCTGCTCACTGATGCCCCTTCTATTGTTCTGCCAGTCCTGAGTGCCCTTTTCCCTCTGTAAACTCAGCACATGCACCTGCAACTTCTCAGCATCATGACTGCATCCCTGTCTCTCCCTATGTTCCCCTCTCCCTTATTTATCCTAGATTGTAAGCCCCTCGGAGCAGTGACCTGACTCTAAGTCCACTTTTAGATGAGCAGCAGGATCTAGCGCATTGAAAAAACATACTTTGAGATAAGTCACGCGGGGAGCTTTTAGACAAGCCTGAGGTCACCGTCCATCATTGGAATTGCAGTCTGCACATTATTCTTAAAAGCACATTTGAAAGACCTCTTCCAGCTCCTAAACTTATTCCCATTCTGCCCCCAATCCTAGTTCCTGATTCCAACTCCCACCTGATCTCTAGGCTCCTGGTGTGACCTTCTGACTGTAACATTTGCCCAACTCTTGGCTCCTGACACAGTTCTCGTCTTCTGGCCTCTGAGTTAATTATATATATAGTGCCATTGATGTGCCTGGCACTGAACAGTCATGTCTAAGGTCGCTTTTAGATGAGCGTCAGGATCTAGCATGCTGAAAACCACGCTTTGAGAAAAGTCGCACGTGGGGCTTTTAGACAAGCTAGAAGTCGCAGGCCGTCATTGGAATCACGGTTCATGCATTATTTTTAAAAGTCAAGAGTTGGACAAATGTCAGAGTCAGAAGGTCACATCAGGATCCCAGAGATCAGGTGGGAGTTGGAAGCAGGATCTCGGACTGGGGGCAGAATGGGAACAAGCTTAGGAGCTGGAAGAGGAACAGTAGAGCACAAGTTTAACAAAGACCCTGGATAATCACAGTGCTGAGCTAGCTTCCTTTTTTTCAGTTGGGCCTTTTTTTATACAAGCTGGAGTGGCAAATAGGGATACCCTGAGGTCAGTTACACCGGGATCTGTAGGTGAAGTGCAGCCACTGGGCCCTAGGGGAATGTACTCTCTGAGCTCTGGCAATTCTTCTTGGGATCTGTAGCAATAGTGCCTGTGGTGGTAGGAAAGCTAGAGCATTTGTCCAAGATGCCATAGACCCAGGTTGGAGACCAGTAGTGATGCGCACTGCACTGTTAGTCTTCAGTGAGGCTTAGGCACATGTTTTAATTTCAAATTTGTGTTCTGCCATGGAGTATAAAATAACAAAAGGGGATTGATATATTTATTTATGTAGGGGCTCCAGTTTTATAGCTTAGAATTATAGAGTTGGAAGGGACCTTGAGGATCATGTAGTCCAATCCCCTGTTTGGATGCAGGATGACAAGAGCTACAACATCCCCAACAGAGGACTGTCCAGCCTCTTTTTTAAAACCTCCAGTGACGGAGAGACAACAACCCCCCATGGCAACTTATTCCATTGCTGAACTGCTCTCACTGTTAGGAATTTCTAACAAAATATAACTTGAAATCTTGAATATAGCCCAATTATATCTAGATAGACTAACATAAATAATTATGCAAAAGGAAGGGAATGTGGTGAGCCAAGATGAACAGTCTGGCTCATGGTGACTGACTGGAGTTTAAATACAGTTTCCAGTGTCAGCTGCTGGGCATTGTTTAGTTTTAACTTTGGGTAAGTTAAAAGGGTAAGATTTACAAAATGAGAAATATGCTATTAAGTGGAATAGGCGGGCAGTTTTTGCTAGCAAGTGGTACTGTAGATAAAAAAAAATTGGCTAAAGATTAAAGAGGTTCTGGAATAAGTGCTGAAAATGTATATTATTATGCAAAAATAAACATAGCTTCAAAACCAATGTGGATGATTGATAAAGTATTTAAATTAACTGTGAGTAAAAACAGAGCTCAAGCAATTATATGGAAGTAAAGATGACACAGTTTATATTTTATTATGGAATTTCTAGCCTATTGAATTTCAATTAAATGCATTACTGAGCATATTTAAAATAAATATTTTAGTTTATTTTTGGATTATGGATGCAAAATTAAATATTGTGGTGGCTCATTGACTGGAACAGTATCAGCAATATATGGAATTTGCAGTACTGTGCATATGATTGAATTATTATTATTATTATTATTTATTATTATTATTAACAAACATTTATATAGCGCCAGCAGTGTACCTGGCACTTTACAAAGTAATAAAATAGACATGGTCCCTGTCCCTAGGGCTTACAAAAGGCAGGAGCTGGGGGAGAGACATAGGAAGGGGAAGAGAGGGAGAGACAAGGGGTCTAACATTCATGAAGATGCGAGGTCTCGGGTGCACGTACTTGGCTTGGTTACGATGAGAATGACAGCAGGCAGGTCCATGTGGCAAGGATAAGGGTAAACAGACCATAGGTATAGGAAATAGTGGCTCAGCAGGATAAAGAGTCAGACAGAGCAGAGCGAAAGAGGTGAGTTTTAAGGAGAGATTTGAAGGTATGAAGGGAGGGGGCAAGGCGGATGTGGACAGGGAGGGAGTTCCAGGCATGGGGGGCAGCAAGTGAGAAGGGACGAAGGCGCTTAGGGGAGCAGGGAAGGCGTGGAAGGGTGAGAGAAGGGACAGAGGAGGAGCGAAGTGCACGGGCTGGAGTATGGAGGGCGATAAGTGCAGAGAGGTAGGGGGGAGCAAGGTTGTGAAGAGCTTTATAGGTGAAGACTAGGAGCTTGTGCAGGATTCGTTCAGGAAGGGGAAGCCAGTGAAGCGAAGAGAGGAGGGGCTGCACATGGTCGAAGCGACTGGCGAGGTAGATGACCCTGGCAGCAGAGTTTTGGACAGAGATGAGGGGAGAAAGGTGAGACCGGGGAAGGCCAGTGAGAAGGAGGTTACAGTAATCGAGGCGAGAGATGACCAGAGCATGAACAAGAGTTTTGGCAGACGAGACAGAGAGAAAAGGGCGAATCTTAGCAATGTTATGGAGGGAGAAGTGACAGGATTTAGCAACAGAGTCAATGTAGGGTTTGAATGATTAGAAGTGAGTGTAATGTATATAGCATGTGTGTATGTGTATACACACCATCTTATTTACATTTACATTACATACATACGCATGCCATCATTCGATCATATGCACGTGAAGCATTCAGCCTTGTATCTATAGTACACACACAGACACGCATATCTTTTGAACTGAATTCTGCGCCTATAGGCATATGAAACTTCCACTGACTTTTTACATTTCAGCACATATCAGTGCCGTTTCATTTCATAGCATTATGATGTAGAAATACATTATTAATTCTCTATTACTGCATTAAGAGTAAAAACATTCTAAATTTTAAAGTGTTCACTGTATGTATGTCGAATTTGGGTTTATGAATAACCCACAGCTTTCCTCAAAATCCACTGTCTTTGCCACTAAATCTTTCATGAAAACAAAGCTTTTAAGACTGAAGTCTGATCTCACACCAACCACAGTAACTCCACTGATTTACATGGCATTACTTAAGTTGTGCATCTGTGTGATTGGCAACAGAGTTTAATCACCAGATCCTTTTCTGAATGCAAATACACATTCCCTGCTGGTCTACAGGATTTTGCAATAGTAGACAGTGATTTAATAGCTGAATCTAAATATAATCAGAGACAGAATATCCATATTTACAAAGTCAGCAGATTTATATCTGTGGACATATTGTACTGTACGTGGAGCCGGTTTAGTGTATTAGCATTTTTTTACTGTTTTCTCAGGTGGCCACTACAGTTTATGCTCATAATTTTCAATTATAGCTGTTATCTTCTAAAATCCCTCTGTAGAAAAATGGGTCCACCAGTAAAACAACCCTGCTGTCAGCTGGTAAGAATGTCTAACTTTTGCAAATTCGCCCCATAGTCCCTGTAAAATGCTTAATACACCATAATTCTATAGAAGCCCACAAAAATTATCTGTGTAATCTTGCAAAACCTATAGATTTGTGCAGACTTGATCACAAGATTTCACCCTTCTTCAGCTGTCAGCACTGCCACTGTATGTGAAAAGTAAGCACATTCATTTTATCTGGCTTGCTTGGCCGTACCTTTGAACATCAAAGGCTGTCAAGTTACAGTTAGTATCCCTGTTCAAGGTGACACTGACAATCACATCTGAATTGTAGAAGTTGTTATAAACAGAATCTATTTGTTATATGAACCTGTACTTGATTAAAATGAATCTAAGGCATTATGACATAATAATCACCAATGTATTATATGTTGTGCTAATCAGGATAACTATAGGTATTTTCAGACGTTACGGTACCACACTCAACCACAGTGAATCCCCCGTGGTGGTGGATGGTCCCGTAACATGTGTTTGCGCACCGCCAGATGTTCACCACGGTGAACCACCGGCAGTGAGCAAAATAGCCACGCTTTTGAGGATGGTCCGGGCACCATCTCCGAAAGCATGGTCAAAGTGATTCCCGCCGGGGGTGAACACCCGGCGGGAATCACTTTTTGCTCCAACAGACGTGACGTTACCATGCTCAACCATGGCGGGATTCACCATGGTTGAGCGTGGTAACATCTCGTCTGGCCCCTGATCATGGCCCGGAATCAGCAGCCATGCTCACCGCTGATTCTGGGCCATGGTCAATACCCCAGGGGGCAGGCGGGCACCGTGGCCACATTGGCCACTGCGCCCGCCTGTCTCCCGGAG
>QEPC01014254.1:5073927-5125825 GCA_003113815.1 Sphenodon punctatus | reverse complement strand
TTTTCTGGTTTAGCCCTTAATGTGTCCCCCCCCCCCCCCCAATTTTCCCAAAAGCTATGCTTGATTTTAGCTATATAGATCCTAGTAACACCATTGTGAAATGCATATGTTGTGCATGTCTTTAGACATTTGACATTTGGGGCTAGACTTTGAATTTAGAAACAGACTCCACCCCTCCATTAAAATCCTTTTCTTCTTTCTGGAAAGCACAGTCTTGCTGCTAACCATTGCAAGCAGTAAGTTACTACTCTTCTTAACTCCCACTATATTCTCACATGTCGGGTCCATTACTCTAGCCAGTGTATTCTATTTCTGGCCAGCAGACACCCTCAGGGATGCAGAGCAGGAAATTGAGCTGTGCATCCATGTGCATGTCTGCCAGCAAAGCCGTGTGGGGGAGCTTTCGGACCGGCCAATCCCTACACATATTCTGACTGCACATTCCCCCCCCCCCCCGCAGTCAGAATATGCGTGCGGGAGGGGGGGGAGGTGGAGAGAATGTTTGAAAGTGGTCTAGGTGTGGGGGACTTCTTGCACAGGGGCCACATGTAGGCCATGGTTAATTTATTTATTTGAGCCCTTTCCAGTTCCTGGATCCAGATCCCCTAGGTCTGGATCCTACCTCCAAGCACTGAAAAAGTGAACTCAGGTGAAGGGAGCACAGATGGTAGCATGCAATCAAGGGGTAAAAACAAACGTGCAGATGGTAAGGCAGCTCTCTAACCTGGCCTGGGGTGGGAACTCATGACGGTAAGTTTCCAGGTCGGCGAGCGACACAAAACAAACATGCCTGCTGCTATAGAGCCATCTCACCATCTGTGTGACTTGGGGTGGGGTGGGGGGAAGGAGATGCAGCAGACATGAGGATGGCCAGCTCCGCCCCTGCTTCTAGCACCTCACCCTCACCATGATGTGCAGCCACAATGAACAGCCATGGCACTCAGCCATGGCGATCCCCGCCACAGTGGGCCAACATCGCATCTGTTAACACCCAAGGATAGGTTAATTATCCATGGCACAGATCCATAGTCTGGACTCTCCTCCTCCTTTCCGCACCCTGAGTGCACCCCTTAAACACTCCCACCCCCAACGTCTGTGCAGCCCTCAGATCTTGTACTAATTTTCAAAGTGGCTGCTGTGAGGGGAAAATTTTCTCACCTCTGGGGTAGACTATGGTGCTAACAGTACTTCAAATATATGGCTTTTGTTGAAAGTTACACAGTGAGAAGTGGTTTATTTACATCCTGAATTATCTTTTGTCAATGCCACGTGTATTGCAGATGCTATACTCAGTTTCCTTGATTTATTTCAGAACACATTCCGAAAATGACAGTACCTCTTTACTCCCTGCTGACCCCTGTACCAGTCCTACTAAAATGGATTTATCATACAGTAAGACTGCCAAACAGTGCCTAGAGGAGATATCTGGTGAGTAACATGTAGGAGAACCTCATTGTAGACATTTTACATTTGCACAGCTCTCTGTTATTAGTGATGGGTTAAAATAATATCTTTGACCTCTGTTCACTGTATAAAGCAGTCAGAAAAAGTGGGTCGCATACAGTTAGCACTTGAACTGCAAATGCCTGGATTTAAGCTGACTGTCTTACTATTTCAGTTTGATCTTTTTGCAGAAACTGGTGCTTTTGTAAGTTTGACTCTCAAGTTGTCATTGTTATCGGTGTCATGTTGAATGTTATGGGGAGCCCTGTGGAATGTATTTCATGATACCCGACTACTGAATTTAGCAAACTAAAAGCAAACCGAAATACTGAATGAGAAACATTTAAAAATATGCAACATTTTTGTTTCTGTAGATAAATCTGAATACATAAACAAGGCAGTAAATGAAGATAGTTTAAAGCTCCACCAGACTGTGGCCTGTGGTTCACTCAAGGAATTTCTGGGTAGAACATCTCTCTAGATGTAGCTTCACATTCTTACTAGATGAGCAAAATATACAAATACATTTTGATGTGTATGTCTATCCAGATCCTACGTTAAGGTAAAAATAAATAAATGCTTGTGAAGTCAACAGGGGTAGGCTTATTTATACTAGATAAAGAGAAAGAAATGCAGGGGTGGAAAGCAGCAAAAGGGATGGCAGAGGCAAAAGGAATGGTTTACCTGAGGATTCTCAAGAATTCAGTTGAGATGGTTCCTGTAAACAGAATAGCCCTGTCACGCTTCCCATAACTCTTAGCAGGATTCTGTCCACAAGGTTTTCTCCACCATATAGATTGTATTTACATTCAGCTCTTCACTAAACTGTCATTGTGCCAGGTACCACCCCAGGAGCAGTCTTTCCAGACATTCATTGCCTGAGGCAGGAACTCCAATTGTGGGCCCTCCCTTGTCCAGATAGGCTGTTTGTTTGTTTGTTTGTTTGTTTCCCCATTCCCTCTTGCCTCAGGCAATTTGGGGCGGCTCACAATTAGTAAAATATATGAAAAACAAGAGCATCACACACACACACCAACCCTCCTTTCCTTCCCCCAACCCCGCCTCCCATCCCAACCCACTCTATCTGTCTCCTTTTCCAAATGCCCGACAAACAACCAGGTCTTACACTCCCGCCAGAAGGTGAACAGATTTGGGCAGAGGCAAATCTCCGCTGGAAGGGAGTTCCACAACAGTGAAGTAGCCACTGAGGATACCCTTCTTATGTTGGCCCTCCGTCTACAATATGGGACTTTCAGGAGGGCACCCCCAGCTGATTGCAGAGGCCAGCCCAAGACCCGGGGGATTAGGCAATCCCTCGGATAAGTGGAACCCAGACCGTTTGGGCGTGATGACACAGGGCTTGCTCCAAGTCAAGGCCTTTATTTATTTTTATTTTATTAGATTTTTATGGTGCCCCCTCCTGCCTTCGCAGCTCAGGGCGGTCTACAACATTTTAAAATACAACAACATAAAAATATTTAAAGCAACCAATAGTAAAGCTAAAAACAAAACACAAAAGTATCCCCCCACCCAANTACATTAAAATAACCCAGGAACAAAAGTTCCAAACCCAATCCCCCACCCAATCACCCGTCTCCCTCACCAAAGGCTTGGCGGAACAGGCAGGTCTTACAATGTCATTGGAAAGATGGGAGGTCCGGGGTCAGGCGGACCCCCACTGAGAGGGAGTTCCACAGCCATGCTGTGGTCACCAAGAACGCTCTCCTCATCGTCGTCTCCCAGGAAACCGAAGGACCTCAAGAAAGGCACCCCCAGCTGACTGCAGGGGTCGATCCAGAACACGGGGAGTGAGGCGATCCTGTAGATAGGTGGGGCCCAGGCCATTTAGGGATGTAAAGGTCAATACCAACACCTTGAATTGGGCCCAGAAAACTATTGGCAGCCAGTGCAGAGAACGGAGCACCAGTGTAATGTGCTAACGACAACCAATCCCCCTAAGGGGCCAGGCTTCTGCATTCTGCAGCAGTAGCTGCAGTTTCTGAACTGTCACTGGGGTAGCCCCACGTAGAGTGCATTACAGTAATTTAATCTTGAGGTAATAAAAGCATGGATGAAAGTGGCCATGTCTTCATCTGAGACATACGGCTTAAGCTGTCGCACCAGATATAATTGGCGAAATGCGCCCTTCGCCACAGCCACCACCTGGACATCCAGCCGAAGCTGTGGTTGCAGGAGCACCCCCACAAACATCACCTCCATCTTGTCAGGATTCAACTTCAGGTGACTCGCCCTTATCCAGTCCCCCACAGCTGACAAACACCGAGTGAGCACCGAGACTGCCAGGCCTGAGTCAGCTGAAAAAGAGATCAGACTCCTTGGTAAGCCAACTCTAGAGCTGTGTAGGGTTCTTGGTAAGCTCCAACCTTTTCTCTCTCCACCACCTCTTCCTTTGAGGTATATTAAGGTGAACTCCCAACCCCATGGGCTCAGGTTCTCTGTGTGCCTGCCTGGTTTCTTTCCCCAGAGGTCCTCCTAAGCTTGCCTTAGATTTTCTTTTTCTCTCAGCTGGGATAGAGGTTTCCTCCCCTGCTCCACCTGGGAGTAATTAACAGTCTCAGTTGGCCAGGTTGCAACCCTCTCAACAGGGTTACAACCTGCAATGATGTAGTGTCTGGGATTAGCCCTGCGAATACTCAGGGGTGATCCATTGTAGTCTCCAAGCCTGAGAGGAAGGGTTGTTTCTGATTTTTTCCTCTGGGTTTCTCTGGTTTTCCATATATATTTCTAAGTGGTTAATCATTAGAGATGACTATCTGCATTCAGGACTTTGATATCAGTAAGTACTCATCTAACCTGGATTGCAGAGTCTTGACAATGTGAGAGCACCCATTCTTGCCAAAACTGCTTATTTTAATCAATATTGTTGCTTGCAAGATCAGTTACAAGGTGATCAGATTTTTAAAATACATAATTTTTTTTAGTCATCTATCCCTCCCCACTTGGTGGAGTAAAGTTTTCAGACAACGACCTATTCATTCAAGACATTAAAGTCTGAAACTTCATCTCTCTTAAATAGGAGGATTGGGTCCCCCAGTTTGGGGGGCTGTGTAACTAGGTGTATCTCAACCCTAGCCCAGAGGGGAGTTGCTGCTTACACCTGGTCCAGTCTGCCAGTCACAATTCCTCCCAACAACCCCAGGGCTTGGATACCTGTTGCTACTCCCCTGTCCCTGCATGTTCTGGCCTCCTTCTTTGGGTGAGACCCCCAGCTCCAGCCTGGCTCCAGACCCATCCATGGGTGAGCCTTCCTTCTCTGTCTCAGAGCCTTCAATTGGCTCCTGCTGCACCTTTCTGTCTCTGGGTGTTTTCAGACGTGACGGGGCGACTTCGCCCCATCCTGAAAACAACCCAGAGATTCCCCGCTGGGATCACCCAGGCACAGCAAACAGACGTGCCGGGGATCCTGGTGGGGAATCAGGAAGGGGGCGGGGCCATGCGGCGCAACGTGCGTCCGCACGGCCCCGCCCCCTCCACGCTGCCTCGCCACCCGCCCTCCGGGGAGACAGGCGGGCAGTGAGGCCAATGCCGCCGCAGCATCTGGCCGAGTTCACCACGGCCCGGAATCCCGCCGGGGATTCCGGGCCATGATAGCTGACCAGACGTTATTTTTTTTTTATGCCTACCTGGAATCACTTTCACCACGCTTCTGCCGATTTTCGTGCCGGTAGCCCAGGAAGCGTGGTTGAAATTGACCTCATGTGGGTATTCAGCGTGGCAAACATCTGGCGGCCGCCGAACAGATGTGCAGAGCACAGTGACCACATGTAGGTATTCAGCGTGGTTCACTGTGATCTCGTCACGTCTGAAAACACCCTCTGGCTTCCTTGCAGCCCCTCCTGATCTGTTCATCTCCCAGGGCTTCCACTTTGCCCTCTCTGTGTCCCGCTCAGCGTTGCAGGCTCAGGGCTTCTTCTCTGTCATTCCTCTAACTCCCTGACCCACTGTTGAGCCTTCTCCCTGTTCTCAGTCCTAGAACCCAGGTGTGGCATCTTTCACCTCTGCCATGCACACTTGTCCCATCTGCATCCTCTTAGCTTGGGCTGCTTGATTCTTAATGGGCCAGGCAGCTCCCACTGCCGGCCTTGTTACAGGCTGCTTTAGCATCTAGGTTGATTTATACTGAAGCAAAGTTATTGGCCTACAGGGCCCTCTGTTTGTACTCTTCACTTGCCAAATTCTCCCATAATTTTGTGACAAGTACCCTATGCTGAATCATGTTTAAATGTCACTCTAAGTTCCAGGGAGACATTAGTTGATCATAGATGGAGACAAAGTAGTTACAATGATATCTTTTATTGGACCAACTTCTGTCAGTGAGGGTATGCAACATTTCAAGCCATGCAGTTGATAATGTAACTTCTTGAAGAGAGTTCAACTTAACTTAAGGCATATCTTTTTGTAAAGTCGGATCCATTACACTTTTTACCTTATTTGTAGACTAACCAATAAAAAACGGAAACATCCAGGTATGTGTAAATGGTTCAAAAGCTGCATCGATTTCAAGTTGTAACCCTATGTGATAGTAAAAGATCATGTTTGAGTCAACTGAAATGACAATGAATATGACAGCAGGTATTCTGTTCTTTTACTGTTCAAATGAATGCATTTATTTATTGCGACACTGAATCTCACCATGGCCAAAACATAAATAGTAACAAAACATACAATACAAACAAAAACATACACCAAATAAGTACATATCAAATAATCTATACTGCAAGATTATCAGGGTTATTAGTTACAGATGAATTAAAGGATATTTAGATCTAACCAGCTCAGCCTTATAAGCAAACAAAGATAAGTGTGACAGAACAGACTGATGATCACTTTGGAACAGCCAAATTATTCTTTCACATTAGTCTAATCACCAAAAGTAGTGATTTCCCGATATCTACCAAGTAATGACATTTCATTACATAAGAACATAAGAAGTGCCATACTGGGTCAGACCAATGGTTCATCGAGCCCAGCATCCTGTCTCCGACAGTGGCCAGTCACAGGGGCCTGGGAGAAACACCCAACAGGTCACCATACTATCCATTTCCTGTGGGTCATCCCCAGACTCCCGACAGTAAAGGGTTTTGTTCCCCAATCCTATCTGGCTAATAGCTGCTAATGGAACTATCTTCCAGAAACTTGTCCAAACCTCTTTTAAACTCAGCTATACTGCTGGCCTTGACCACCTCCCCTGGCAGTAAATTCCACAACCTAATTGTACGCTGAGTGAAAAAATACTTTCTTTTGTCTGTTTTTACTCTGCCACCTGTGAGTTTCATGGAGTGTCCCCTAGTTTTAGTACTAGTTGAGAGGGTAAATAACCGTTCCCTGTTTACAAGTTCCACACCACTCATGATTTTATAGACCTCTATCATATCTCCTCTCAGCCGTCTCTTTTCCAAGCTGAAGAGCCCCAACCTATCAAGCCTCTCCTCATACGGGTGCTGTTCCATACCCTGGATCATTTTTGTTGCCCTTCTCTGTACCTTTTCTAGTTCCGCTATGTCTTTTTTGAGATGGGGCGACCAGAACTGCACACAATATTCAAGGTGCGGTCGCACCATTGATTTGTATAGAGGCATTATGACATCCTCAGTTTTATTCTCTATTCCCTTGCGAATAATTCCTAACATTCTATTTGCTTTTTTGACCGCTGCGGCACACTGGGCTGAGGATTTCAGTGTATTATCCACAATCACTCCCAGATCCTTTTCCTGAGTGGTAACTCCTAGCTTAGTACCCAGCATTGTGTACTCATAATTTGGATTATTTTTCCCAATGTGCATCACTTTGCACTTGTCCACATTAAATCTCATCTGCCATTTAGATGCCCAGGCACCCAGTCTTGTAAGATCTTGCTGCAGCTCCTCACAGTCTGCTCGTGTTCTGACTACTCTGAATAACTTGGTGTCATCTGCAAATTTGATCACCTCACTCTTAACACCCTTTTCCAGATCATTAATGAATACATTGAAAAGAACTGGTCCCAGTACAGATCCTTGGGGCACACCACTTTTTACATCCCTCCATTGTGAAAACTGGCCATTTAGTCCCACTCTTTGCTTCCTATCCTTTAACCAGTTACCAATCCATAGCAAAACACTACCTCCTATCCCATGACTTTTTAATTTTCTCAAGAGTCGTTTATGTGGGACCTTATCAAAAGCTTTCTGGAAATCCAGGTACACTATATCTGCTGGGTCTCCCCTGTCCACATGCTTGTTTACGCCCTCAAAGAATTCCAAGAGATTAGTGAGGCATGACTTCCCTTTGCTAAATCCATGCTGACTCTTTGCCATTAAGCCATGTTTATCAATATGCCCAGTGATTCTGTTCTTAATGATAGTTTCCACCATTTTGCCCGGCACAGACGTCAAGCTTACCGGTCTGTAGTTTCCAGGATCACCTCTGGATCCCTTTTTAAATATTGGGGTTACATTTGCCACCCTCCAGTCCTCAGGTACAGTGCCAGATGCCAACGTTAGGTTACAAATTACTACTAGTAGGTTTGCAATTTCACATTTGAGTTCCTTCAGAACTCTGGGGTGAATACCATCTGGCCCTGGTGATTTGTTCGTATTAAGCTTGTCAATTTGCTCTAGAACCTCCTCCAGGGTCACGCTGATTTGTGACAGTTCATCCAATTCATCACCTACAAAGTAGGGTTCCAGCGTGGGTATCTCCCCAACATCCTCCACAGTGAAGACCGAAGCAAAGAACTCGTTTAGCTTCTCTGCAATGTCCTTGTCCTCCCTGAGTGCCCCTTTTACTCCCTGGTCATCTAATGGCCCAACCGACTCCCTAGCAGGCTTCTTGCCTCTGATATACTTGAAAAGGATTTTATTATTTGTTTTTCCTCTTTAGCAAGTCTCCTTTCAAATTCTTTCTTAGCCTGCCTTATTAGCACCTTACAGTTTCGTTGCCAGCGTTTATGCTTCTTTGTATTTTCCTCATTGGGGCGAGCTTTCCATTTCTTAAAAGATGCCTTTTTGGCTCTAATACCCTCCTTTGCATCTCCATTTAAGCCACAGCGGTAGACGTTTAGTCCTCCTGCTAACTTTTTTAACTTGTGGGTTGCATGTAATCTGGGTTTCCAAGATTGTGCTTTTCAACAGCCTCCATGCCTCTTGCAAGCATGTAGTCCTTTCAACTGTGCCTTTTAGTGTCTTTCTAACTAGCTTCCTCATTTTGGCATAGTCTCCCTTTTTAAAGTTAAAAGCCAGTGCTGTACTTTTAATTAACTTTCTCCCTCCAGTAACTATGTCAAATTTGATTATATTATGATCGCTATTGCCTAGTGGCTCAGCCACAGTTACTCATTTCACTAGTTCCTGTGTGCTACTTAGGACTAGATCTAAAGTAGCTCCTCCCCTCATTGGTTCTGGAACCACTTGCTCTAAAAAGAAGTCATTTATGGCATCAAGAAATTTTGCCTCCACATCCCACCCCGAGGAGGCATTCATCCAGTCAATATTGGGGTAGTTGAAGTCACCCATTATTATTACGTTCCCAGTTTTAGTAGCCTGTTTAGTCTCTGTTAGCATTACATAATCAGTCTCTCTATTATGGTCAGGGAGGCGATAGTATAGCCCCACGGCTTTACTCTTCCGCTTGATACCTGGAATTTCAATCCATAGGGATTCGAGGGAACAGTTTGCATCCTGTAAAATTTTTATTCTACTTGCCTCAATGCTGTCCTTAACATAAAGAGCCACCCCACCACCAACACGATCTCCTCTGTCCTTTCAATATATCCTGTACCCTGGTATTACAGTGTCCCATTGGTTATCCTCATCCCACCAGGTGGGATAATGGAGGGTGTCCTCCATTCTCCCCAGGGGACAAGTACACAACCTCTTGTCCCTAGGGATACCACAGTGACTCCCAACTGTCATGGCAGACGGCATCTGCTCACATCTAAGTCTACAAAGTGCTGTCTTTAATTTGTGATTAACATTCAAAGTTAAATAGGAAACAGGCCCGATAACTGAAGATCAATGAGTGTAAAGAGGCAAGATTCTGGAGAGATGAACCACAGCTTCATCCCCTTACATAGAGATATCCCAGTCTAATTTTGACTTCAAATTTATCCCAAGTAGAAAGGTATCTATAATTGTCCCAAAGCAAAAAACCCATACCACAGGACGGCAAAGTTAAAAAAATGATGGGAAACCAAGGGGACCGTTGAGCCATTGGAAGTGCTAAGTCTTCCAATTAACAAATGTTAACAATTCTATTGACAGAGAAATCAAGAATTTTAAATCAATAGTTAAGAATCGCCATCTTGGCTGTAGTCTTTAGACTGAATACTCCAATTTCTAACCTAAATATATTGGCAGGCATAGGATGGGAGAGTGAGTAAATTACAAAGAAACTTGTTAAGAGGTCTGCCTAGTTCATCAGAAACCTATTAACCCCAAACTGCTGCACCATATAGGATGCTGGCACAGACTCTGGTGTCAAACAGTCTTATAGCAGAGAGAGGAGAATTACGACCAAAGGAAACAAAAAATCTGCAAATTGCAGCAACTAGAGCCATAACTTTACATCTTAAAGAGCGGAAATGGCTATTCCAGGAGGGTGCTGTTGAAAAAAATAACCCCCTGATATTTATATTCTAGAGGTGTGCACCAGGGTCCCATGTCATTTTTTGTTTTTGTTATTTAAATCTGTCATTTTGTTTTCATAAATATCAAATTGTCATTTTCATTTTTGCTTTCGTTTTTGTTTTCTATTAGTTTCAATGGAAAACACATTTTCGGCGGTATCTTTTTTGTTTTTAATTATATTTGGCTGAACCTTTGAGGGACTGTACCTCCAATGGCAGGCATTTGGTGTACCAGAAGAATTGGATAAAGGAGTCAGATTCTATAAGAAGTTGAATTATATTATTTTGCAACAATCTTCATATACATTCATATACATGCATATACATTCTTAGCTGTAACTTAATGTAGATGCAACTTTGCAAGTTTATACACCTTCCCATATTTACTATCTCTGACAACTTTCAGAAGGATTGAATAAAGGGTCCTGGTGGTATAAGCAATTAACTCATAATTGTATGTCTGACTGTAACATCGTTGCAGTGCAATCAGTGTACATGAAATTTGACAAGGCTGTATCTCACACTTTCTGAATAATCTTTGCCAAATATCAGAAAGATGTGATAAAGGTATCAATTCTATAAGTTGTCTTCAAGGGGACAACTTCAATTGCTTATAAAATTAGGTCCCTTTATCAAATTGTCCTGTAATTTTGCAGAGATCACAGGGATGGTATGTAATACATTCCTGCCAAATGTCCTGTAAACAGGATGGAATATAAAAATGTTACAGCTGAAAATTTAATTTCAAGTTAATGTCTTATACCATCAGGACCCTTTATCCAATCTTTCTGGAAATTGGCAGCAGTATTAAGCTTGTGGCTGGAGATAATATGCACAGGTTTCATGCAATTTGGATGGAGGTTGTAGCTGTGAATGCATATGGAAATTTTCTTAAAACCACAACATTCAATTGCTTCTAAAATCTGTTGCCTTTATCTATTCTTTTTGACAATTGGTACACTTGATGCCCTCTTTTGGGGGTACAATCCCCCTAAGTTTCATCAGAATTGAATAAAAAACAAAAAGTTAATAGCCAGAAATATGTTTTTCAGTTTTGTCCCTTTATTTCAAAAACTGAAAGTCCTTTTCGTTTTGATTTTCATTATTATTATTTGTTGTTTTTGTTTTGCAATAATGATAATTAAAATGACAATTTTTCATAATGTTATTGTAATAACAAAATCAACATGCACACCCCTATTTATGAGCTCAAGCTGATTTCCTCCAATATGCCAGTTGAACTGTTTACCTCTCTTACCACATCACATGATTTGGGATTTAGGATAATTGATCTTCAAAAACTCTCGATCACAAACTGCAGTGAACGCCTGAAGAGCCCTCTGAAGGCCAATGGAGGATCTAGAAATAAGAACAGCACCATCTGCGTACATGAGAAGCTGTATAGGAATATTGAGGATATAAGGAAGGTGATAATTAGAGTGTTCCAGATGCTGACAAAGACCATTGACGTACAGGTTGAATAACAGGGGAGCTAGGAGGCAACCCTGATGCAAACCTCTCTTGATGGAAAAACTATCTGAAAGCTGCCCTTGTAGACCATACCTCACCTTGGCCCAGGTTTGCTATAGTAAGCAATCACTAGCCTCAGCAGATTGGACTCCATCCCTAGCTGTTCCAACTTTTCCATAGAAGGGATCTATTAAGGGATCTATTAAAAGCTGGAGGTAGGTCGATAAAAGCAAGGTAAAGAGTCGATCGTTTCCTGTTAACAAATTTATGGCGGAGATACTCCAGAGTGAAAATATGGTCAATTGTTGAGTAGCCCACCCTAACCCCTCCTGACCCTCATGTAAAATACCTGCATTCTTCACCCAGTCCAGCAAACAGTGTGGCACTCATGGCCAGTAATAGTTCTCATTCCACTAAATTTATTTCTGAATGTAATTCTGTTGTTCTTACTGTCGAGGTTTGTACTGCATCTAAGGAGAAATGCCTATTTGTTAATGTTTATATGCCCCCTAAGAACTCTAAAATTTATTTCTCTGGTATCTGGAACAAATTTCAGGCTTATACAGAGAACCTGAAGATGGGTTCTCCATTACATAATGTTGTTATAGCTGACGCCAGTATGGGTGGGTTAGACTGGTATAGGGACAATGTTATTTTTCCTAATACCATTTTGGACATTCCTGAGACATCCATCTCTGACCCCCGTGAGAGAAAATTGTTTGATTTCTTGATAGCCAATAATATGAGGATATTAAACAGCACATTAAACAGCATATTAAAGAGCTCTAGTGCCCTATCCCATTCTTTTATCTCCTCATTGGACTTGAGCATTATAGATTATGTTTTGATAGAAATGCCCCTATGGCCTAGGATTTCTCACTTTTTTTATAGCGAACAGAGCAGAGAGCGATCATTCCCACTAGGTTGGACCTTGGATTTAAACACGACTTTGACCCAGCTAAAAGTATATATAAGGTTTATGTCACAGTCTGTGGATCGTTGCACTCACTAATTGAGGTGGAGTATTAGCCTGGCAGGGATAGTTGATGAGGTCCTGATGGAAGTAACAGTACAGACATGAGGGTATGCAATTTACAGCCACCAGAATGTTCTCGATATCTGCCAGAATATCATGACCCAAATTTCCTTATGTTTTGGAGCTGAGGTACATCCCGGAGATTAGAACGTAGTACTGCCAATAGTACCCTGTGGTTTGACCAGGACTGTTTAGTTCAGAAAAATATTATTATCCGACAAGCCAAGAAGGTGAGAGAGGCTAATCTTTTGGACTCGGCCTATTTTATATCACTTAGGCTAGACTATAAAAGGTTATTATATACTAAGAAACTAGGCTTTCAAAATAGCCAGTGGATTAAACTGAAAACTGCCCTGTTAGCCAACGACATGAGGGCTTTCTGGCTTCTAGTTAAATTTAAGACTCATGATGACTAGTTTAATGAACAGGCCAGTATTTTGCCGGAATCCTGGGCTGAGTTCTTTTCAGATCATTTTGACTCACCTCAGCAAGAGTCGATATTTATGACATCTCTCCCGGTACTCACCTGTGAAGTCTATCTTGTGACAGATCAGCAGATGCTATATTATTTTAGCATGTTAAAGAAATCTAAAACTCCTGGACCGGATGGGATACCTGCTGAAACGTACCTCCATAATATAGAGTGGTGGGCTCCAATTCTTACCGAATGGTTTAACACTACCATCTGCAAGGGTGGCATGGGAACATTATTATTCCCATCTATAAGAAGGGAGACAGAGCCCATCCTAAATCCGAGAGACCCTTCAGCCTCATAGACATATCAGCAAAGCTTTTTGAAAGGCATCCTTTACTGTTCAGGCCAGAAATGCAACAACAAAGGGAAAAAATTGAATGAAGAAGCTCTGAAGAGATAAAAGAGATGATCTTTTTATTCAGTCTCTGTCATAACGGGCAACATAGGAGCACCACTTGGGGAGTTCAGCTAATGGCTCATTGTAAACTGGAAAACGGATGTGTGTCACTCATAATTGGCAGTTAGAAATAAAAAGGTGATGACTGGATCAAATGATGTGTTTGCTGGGCAGGATGGTTATTGGATATTTCAGGGAACACCACATGCTGGATATTCAACAGCGTTTGCTTGTGGAGTAGATTTCGGGTTGGCAGGAAGAGCTGTTTACATGAGCAGCCCTCAACCCTTTACCTGGGCATGGGGACTGCCAGCGTATGTCCCTCCACACCCTAGAGCGTCCTTAGAAACTGTCCACATGGGACAGGACTCCCAGCTAAATGTGGCACATCAGGATTGGACTCAGGAAGAGCTGTCACCAAACAGCTGCTGGTGGTACTCCTGCCCCCCATGAGCGGTTTGGTTTACTCAGCCAGCTGCTAAACATCTGAAGGCGGGGGGCGCTCCTGCCACCCCATGAGCTGTTTGGTGCGTGCACCTGCCCGCCAAAAAGGCTGATGGGGGTGCTCCTGAGGAAAGCGCCAGCTGGCTGTTCAAAGTGACAGACAGACAGCCTGGCTGCTGCTGCAGGGCCAGCTGGGCATCACTCAGAAAGTCTGGGCACTGCTTTCCCCGCTTCAGCTCCTCCCGCCCATGCAAAGTGACAGCCAGTATGGGCAGGAGGCACAGGAGAGGGGGGAGAAATGGTGCCGAGACTTTCTGAGTGGCAACCAACCGGTCCTGCAGCAGTGGCTCAGGCTAACTGACTGTCACTTTGAGTGGCCGGCTGGCACTTCTCTCACGGGCACCCACATCAGCTATTTTGCAGGTGGATGTGCACACCAAACAAGGGTTGCCATATATGCAATTTTTTAGCAGGCACTTATGAGGAATACAGGTTGCAGAGCTGCACTGGAGTCAATGCAGCCCTGCAACCTATATTTCTCATAAATGCCCTCTAAAAGTTTGCATATGTGACAGCCCTAACCAAACAGCTCATGATGAGGGGGTTGTTCCTGCCCTCATGAGGAAGGCAGCAACAACCCCCCATCAGTTCTTTGGCAATTGGCTGTACACCACAAAGCTCATAAGGGAGGGGGTGGGGCAAGAGAATCACGCTCACCCCATCCACCTACCAACTGTTTAGAGGGGTCTGGAGGAGCACGTTCACCCAGCTGCTTGGCAGCTCAGTTGTTTGGCAGCCAAGGTGAACTCACTCCTCCAGGTCTTCCCAATCAGCTGTTTGGTGGGGCTGGGTGAGCACACTCCTCTGGGACTTATCCACGGATCCCACCTCAAAGCACAACTGGCCTAAGATACATGAGGGCTCACGTTGGCCCAAATTGGCCCGGATGAGCAGGCCTCGGCCCGAGATGTGTCTCCCAAGATTTTCCGAAGAACGTGTCCGTAGCGGTCGTCTACCCACCTGAGGGAATACGCAGGCCCACATGTGAGGGTGAAGGACCAAATGTGCAGGAGAGTTCTGAGTCAAAGCGGACCAACACGGGTCACTGTCACATTTGTTTTCATCCTATGTCTCTAGTATTTCAGCTACCCTCTGGGATCCTGCAAGTGAGGTCCAAGGTCCAAGCGTGTATGTATATTTCAAACATAGAGGGTTGTGCTCAATGAGTTTAGGAATGAGGCCAGTAATTGATCCCCTCCCCCTTTTTTATTTTTCAGCATTTTAAGCTGTACATTATACACACACAAATCATCACTGTAGGAACCATCACCCCTTCCTCTGGACCCCGAATGGCAGGGGGGGTCCTGCTTCAGGCAAATGGACTGGTATCTCTATTCGAGCTTAGTGAGATGAGGCACTGGACTTGTTGGGGGGAATGGTTACGTTATGGTTTTATGGTTATGGTTGGGTTTAAATTGTATCCATCCCCCCCCCCAAATCCCCCTATTCCACCCAGACTGGCAAGTCTTGATAATTGGCCAGTTTTAACTATTGTCTCTGTAGCTTCATTTTAAGTGTGTGTAACAAGTACGTAATATATTTATTTATTTATTTTATTTATTTCTTCAAACTTATATCCCGCCCCCTCCTGCAATGCAGCTCGGGGCGGCTTACAACAATAAAAAACAATTAAAAACAGTTAAAATATAAATATAAATATAAAAACATCAAAACAGGGTTAGGAACAATAAATAACTAAATAGGCAGGGGATTAAAATTACCCTCCCCCTCCCTCCCTCCCAAAGGCCTGGGCAAACAGCCAGGTCTTACAGTTCCGCCGAAATGTCAAAAGGCTTGGGGCCAGGCGAGCTTCCTCCGGAAGGGAGTTCCACAGCCGCGGCCCTATCACCGAGAATGCACGCTCCATCGTGGCCCCCCGCTTCACACGGGGGACCTCCAGGAGGGCACCCCCGGCGGACCGCAGGAGTCGCTCCGGGGCGCGGAGGGCGAGGCGGTCCCTAAGGTATGAGGGGCCAAGGCCGTATAGGGCTTTATAGATCATCACTAGGACCTTGAACTTGGCCCGGCACACTATCGGCAGCCAGTGCAGAGCTCGGAGCACCGGTGTAATGTGCTCCCGGCGACCCGTCCCCGTAAGAAGACGGGCCGCCGCATTCTGCACCAGCTGCAGCCTCCGGGCCAAGAACAAGGGAAGCCCCACGTAGAGCGCGTTGCAGTAGTCGAGCCGCGAGGTGACGAAGGCATGGATGAGGGAGGCCAGGTCCGGGCCAGAGACATACGGACGCAGCCTACGTACCAGATAAAGCTGGCGGAAGGCAGCCTTAGCGACTGCCTCCACCTGCCGCTCCAGCCGCAGGTCTGCGTCCAATATGACCCCCAGACTCCGGACCTGCTGAGCTACAGGGGGGCAAACCCCCCCAATCAGGGGGGCCACCACCCCCTTCGCCCTCCCCACCACCATCACCTCCGTCTTATCTGGGTTGAGCTTCAGTCTGCTCCGCCGCATCCAATCCGCCACGGCCTCCAAACATTGGGATAGCACCGAGACAGCAGGGTCTGGGTCGGTAGAAAACGAGAGGTACAGCTGAGTATCATCAGCATACTGGTGACATCGCACCCCGAACCCTCTCACGACCTCCCCCAAGGGCTGCATATAGATGTTAAATAATAATGGAGACAAGATCGATCCCTGCGGAACGCCACACGGTAAGGCGCGGGGGCTCGATGTTTCCTCCCCCAACACCACCCGCTGGCTCCTCCCCGAGAGGAATGAACGGAACCATTCAAGAACAGTCCCGTCCAGACCCCCCCGGTCACGCAGTCGTCTCAACAGCAGCCCATGGTCCACGGTGTCAAAAGCGGCCGAGAGATCGAGCAGGATGAGAAATGTCGAACATCCCGCATCCATCTCCCGGCGGAGGTCGTCCACCAAGGCCACCAACGCCGTCTCGGTGCCATAGCCGGGGCGGAACCCAGATTGAAAAGGGTCAAGGAGCCCGATATTATCTAGATGACCCTGGAGCTGGAGCGCCACTGCCCGCTCAATAACCTTCCCTAAAAAGGGAAGGTTAGAGACAGGTCGGTAGCTGGCGAGCGCGTCTACGTCCAACGATGGTTTTTTCAGCAGGGGGCGCACCACAGCCTCTTTTAAGCAAGGCGACAACCTCCCCTGCCGAAGGGACGCATTCACCACCCTCGCCAGCACCGTCCCCAACGTCTCCCCGGAAGCTTTTATTAACCAGGACGGGCATGGATCTAGTTGACAACACGTGGCCCTCACAGACCCCAGGACATCCACCACATCGGCTGGCGTCACTTCCTGAAACTCACCCCATAAAGATGGACCAGACGGACCCTCCGCCCCCCCGCGCTCTTCCCCTACTGCTATCAACCCAGCGTCGAAATCGGCCTGAATCCGAGCGATCTTGTCTGCGAAGTAGATGACAAACTCCTCACAGCGGGCCCGGGACAAGTCCCCATCCAGGCGGAGGGAGGCCGGACTAACCAGCCCCCGCACCACCCGAAACAGCTCCGCTGGACGCGACTTCGCAGACGCTATGAGGACGGCGAGGAATTCCTTCCTCGCCGTCCTCACAGCCTCCACATAGGACCGCAAATGGGCCCTATGGAGAAGACGATCGGAGACAGACCGAGTCCGACGCCAGCGTCGCTCTAGCCTCCTGCCCACACGCTTCATACACCGCAGCCCCTCAGTAAACCAAGGGGTCCTGCGGTGACGAGACCGAGGCAGAAGGCGCCTCGGAGCCACCCTGTCAATGGCCTCCTCCAGCAAGATGTTCCAATGCCGGACCAGCTCATCCACAGAGTGACCGTCCACATCCAGGGTAAGCTCCCTCAGGACCTCCTGGAACCGCTGGGGTTCCATCAGCCTCCGAGGGCGGACCATCCTAACTGGTCCCTTCCCCTTCTGGAGGGGGCGCGCTAAAAGACCGGCCTGAAGGAGGTAATGGTCCGTCCACGACAAGGGCACCGCTGTCACCTCCCCCACAACCGGACCCCCCGCCTCAAGGCCAGAGCCGAAGATCAGGTCGAGGATATGTCCCCCCACGTGGGTCGGGCAGATCACCTCCTGGGACAAGTTCATAGTTGCCATGGCGGCCATGAACTCCCGCTCCGCCCCAACAAGGCCGGCATCGGCGTGGACGTTGAAGTCCCCCAGAACCAAAGTCCTGGGGGAGCCCAACACCACCTCCGAGGCCAGCTCCGCTAGAGCGGTAAGGGATGCCGCCGGGCATGAAGGGGCCCGGTACACCAGCAGCACCCCTAGCTTGCCCCCAGCCAAATCGATCACCACGTGCAGAGCCTCTACACCCATAATCTCCCGCACTGGATACCTCCTAACAGGCCAGTCTTCCCTAAAAATAATAGCTACGCCCCCTCCCCGGCCGCCCATGCGCAGGTATAAGCATGTGTGCAGGAGTGGGTCTAATTTTTAGGCTCTGGGTAGCAAACATCAGGAAGGAAAGCAGAGGAAAGAACAGTTATCAGAGCTATAATAAACTGAAAATCAGCAAGTTAGTCAAACATTCTGCATGAATAATGCTTAGGAGCCTGCTAAGTTGAATTTCTCGGGCCATGTTAAAAAGTTCATCTTAGCAGAAATTCAGTTTAAGCAGACCTTAAGGAAGTGGATTTGTCCTAACCTCAGATTAAGGCAAGTGAGCACCAGTTTTCTCCCTCTGCAGCCTGCCAGAAAAGCTCAGTCAGGACTGAAAGCATGGTGGAGCTGTGTGCGCGCGCGTGCAAGAGAGAGATCCTGCCAGCTCTGACTCTGGACTTGTTGCGCAGGCTGGAGATGGAGAAACCTGGTGATCAAGCTGAGAATAAGAACTGAGTGCATGGCCTTGAAGGAAACCGTGCTTTTAATTTCTCTTCATCTATTGTCCAGTGACTGCGAGAAAGTGGAATCCAACTGTTTCCCCATCTTGAAGCTTTGAAATATCCAGGATTTGCAATATAAAAATTTGAGATCTCTCTTCCAGAATGCATTGCATTTAATTGACCTCTGGCTGGGGAGAAAGCTAGAAAGTCATCTTAAGCAAGTTTGAGTTATATAGACTTCACTGTAATAAGTAATTACTATTAGCTATAGCATTTTCAAAATATACAGCTCCATATTTTCAAAGTTCTGTTTTACTAACCGAATAATTCATGTTAAAGAGCTTATCAGTCATTAATTAATTCTAGATTAATTTAGAACATTAACTAATTATTCATTATAACCGTAAGGATCATAATGTTACCTTCAAGCAGAAGCACTGCACTGTGAAAAAGCTGGGGGAGGAAAGGCATGGGAAGGAACCATTTAATGACCTATATTCCAGAATCAGCAGTGAGATTGACATGCTGATTTTCTATTTTCGGGCTTTCTAACTGGCTGGGTTTTTCCATTTCTAACAGTGCATTCTCCAAACATATTTCAGTTAGTGCCAACGTGGAGAATAAATTTTGCACAAATATTTTTTATTGTAAATGGTGTATCTCTAATTTGGTATCTCTAATTTGGTAACAAAGGACATTGACTTCATGAAATTATTGCATACTTTTCTAAGAACAGAATTTGCATATAAGTTATTAAATCTTTTCATTATGTTTAATAGCTTTGTGTGAAATGAACAAATTTCCCAACCTGTGGTAGGTTGGGAAAAGTACTAAAAACGACACTTCCATATTTCGGACTGGGTGATCTGATACAAGTACACTAATGGTAATCTAAAGATCTAACCCCCCTGTCCTCCTCCTCCTCCCTTTTCTCTCTCCGCTCAGGATCTTGCTCTCTTTCTCACCTCTAAATGATTGACAAGATCTGCCTGGAAATTGCTTCCAAATCCTCTCCCCCTACTACTCCCCCTCTCCCTCCACCTCCAACCTCTCTCCTGTCCTCCTTCCCTCCCGCCTCTCTTGAGGAAATCTCCTCCCTGCTCTCCTCCTCCAACCCCTCCACTTGCCCCCTGGACCCCATTCCTTCCCGCCTCCTGAGCTCCATTGCCTCTACCGTCGTCCCTCCCCTCCTGCACATCATCAACCTCTCCCTCTCTACCAGCTCCTTCCCCTCTGCCTTTAAACACGCCACTGTCTCCCCCATTCTCAAAAGGTCCACTCCGGATCCCTCTGAACCCTCTAATTACCGTCCTGTCTCACTCCTCCCTTTTGCCTCCAAGCTCCTTGAATGGGTTGTTTACTCCCATTGCCTCAACCTCCTCTCTGCCAACTCCTCCCTTGACCCCGTCCAATCTGGCTTCTGCCCCCGTCACTCCACTGAAACCGCTCTTGCTAAGATCACCAACGAACTTCCTGTGGCTAAATCCAACCGCCTTTATTCTTGTCCTCCTTGATCTCTTTGCTGCCTTTGACACTGTTGACTAGGGGTGGGAATTCCGTTTCTCCTGAGAACCGATATTGCCAGTATTTGGGTGTATCAAATTAATTCGATAGATCCAATATTTACCTGTACCGTCATACCGGATCTTTAACACTGGGCACTTTACCGTTTTTTTTACATTGTGGCCATTGAGATAAACGGCCACAATATAAAAAAAATGGTAAAACACCCAATGTTAAAGATCCGGTCTGTGTGCACTAACCCGAAGATGAGCTAAACTGCAGGGAACAAGCTCTGCCGTGGTAACCCCGCAAGAGAGCAAGGCAGTGTTTTAGGTGTTCCTTTTTTTGGCATCGCCTACAGGCGTTGGGCAACGGAAGATGTCATATTTATATGGAAACTACCATTAATTGTACCATTGCACTATTGATGTTGTTTTATTGATGTTGTTTATACGGTTATATATTTTTTGTGGCTATGGTGAAAGCTAGCCGAATAAATACTACTACTACTATTATATAGTTACTAGAGGTGGGACCCCGGGCCCATTCCCGGCTACCGGATTTACCGGTTCCCGGTTCTCTAAAAACCGGATTCCCGGATTAAATCCGGTATGCCGGTACCGGATTTATTTCATTGATTTCAATGGGGCGCTGTGTCCCCATTGAAATCAATGAATTCCTTCCCCCTCCCGCTCCCAGGCTGCGCGGGTGGAAGGGGGGACACCCCCCACCCACCCTGCCCAGCCTGGATTTTTGTTTAAAAAAAGACTCAGAGGCGAGCCCACCCCCCAGCACCAGCGGCCGCGGCGTCCCCGCAGCCGCCGGTAAGTATGACCCGATCCCTGGGGGGGGTGTTTAACACCCCCCCAACCCCCCAGGGATCACCCCTACTAAAGTTCAGTGCTTGCTTACCTTGCGGAGCTCCGGCGGCGGCGGCGGGCGGTCCGGCGGCCTCAGCGCCGGCTGTGGCTGCCGGCGTCAGAGACGCTCTAGGCCTTCCGGGGAACTTCCGGGTTTCCCCGGAAGGCCTAGAGCGTCTCTGACGCCGGCAGCCACAGCCGGCGCTGAGGCCGCCGGACCGCCCGCCGCCGCCGCACCCGGAGTGCGTTGTGTGGGGCAAGCCGAAAAAGTGCATGGGAACAGGTGCCCATGCATCCCCTGCCTGTATTAATCGGGGTGCCCAGCCACACCAGCAGACAGCCTCCCCAGTACCACCCACAGCTGTGACAGGAGTGCTCTGGGAACTCTTAAAGGACACATGCATTAAATACAACACCATGGTGGCTCAATGCATAACAACCGCCCCCCCCCCAACACATGAGAGAAGAGCCAGCGCCATGTAGGACAGCAGCTTTAACTGCAGCTTCCTGCAGCCCCTACCCCCCAGTATGCACCTCTCTTGTTGCCCGGGACTGCCAGCAGCTGCAGTGGCTCCTGAGCAGGAAGGGGTTATTGGCTGCTGCAGCCCATGTTTCCATGGTGTCTGTGGCTGTGTGGCATGGCAGAGGACCAGCAGTTGGGCGGGGTTTGGGGTGGAGGTGTTGCCGGATGGGAGGGGGAATGGATGCCTGTGTGAGTTGTTTGCACACTCCTGGGTAGAAGTTGGTGTTTTCAAAGAGAGGTTTGAATTCACTTTTAAATGTTGCATCTCTTTTTAGGTATCTTAATTTTTGGTTAAAGTATTTTTTTTCCATTGTGAAAAGATACTTTGTAAATGTTAGTCTCCTTTCTCTAGTGATATTTCTGTCTGTATGTACATAAAAGTGATGCTTAGAATTGTGAACTTTATTTCAGTTGTGAAGCTCGGCTGCTTTGTCAGAAAATTAATATTCCTGCAGTGGAATATCCCATTTTAATAGGTTTCTTTTGGAAGACTGCAACGTCTGGATTTTATCACAGTTTTGTAATTCCATAATGGTGTCTGACTCCCAAGTGCTAGTATTATTTTGAAGGAGGACATAAAATGTTTCCTTTTATAAATCACTGACTTCAACGAAGTGAGTAATGTCAGTTTTCATTCTTGACATCCTTTATACTCTTAAATTATGTTTGTTTGCAGCAGAAATCACAAGTTACAAGAGCCATTTGCAAATCAGATTGCAACTGCTTTTCCAGAGGGTAGCAGTGATGTGGAAGATATTGTTTGTCATTCTTACCTTGTAGGGGGAAAGATAACATTTCAACGTATGCTGTAGCTAATACTGTAGCGTCTTGTTCGGATTAGGCTATGACTTGAAACCTGTGGCATCGTAAACTGGACAGAAGCTTCTGTCTCTCTGGTTTAATTCACCAGGATATTTGCTGCCATGGCAGCCAGCAGCATCCACTGCAGTAGCAGGGAAGAGTCATAGATCTGGGAATGCAGGTTGAATACTAAAATGCGAGGAGGCTTGTGCAGAGCTTTGCTTCAGTGGTTAATTTTGGCTCTTATTGAGCTCTGACGTGTAGGCTGTACTTGAAGCTCTGTGTCAGCCCATCTAGAGTAAAGAGCCGTGCACTGGGATCAGTCATGATCTGATGAGAGGGGGGGGAAAGCACGAGGCAGTACTTGTACCGTACTTTGGCTTTCAGAATACAGAAGCTATAGAAAGAGATGCAGGACCATCACTCTGATGAGACTGGCGATTGGATGAAGAGGGGAAAACACAGTTGGCTTTTGGGATTACTTCTGTGCTGGAGCAGAGTGTTTGATCAACTCTCTTCTGCATGAAAGAAATACAAGTAAAATGACTGTAAGTATTGCAGATTAATGTGACTGGAAAGACGTGGCTTAGCACAGGCAGCAATGTAAATTCAGAGAAAAACTGCTGTGCCTGTCTAGTCATTTACAACATATACGCTGGATGCCTGAGCTTTGCTTTTCAGTACAAGAGCAAGGATGTGCTGCATGGTGTATGCATTTTACAATGCTGGAAGGGTAACATCTGAGACTTGCATAAAGATCTGAGCTACTGTAAATCTAGGAAATGTGAATTCTCGTTGAAGTCTTTGCTAACAATATGCAACGGACTGCTGAACTATCAGTGTTTAAAGACAAGGATGTAAGAAGAGGAGGTGCTCGTATTCAGAAACAAAAGTCTTTGACCAATCTCACACTCATAAGTGAAGGAGAGAAGAGACGATACTCATACAGAGAGAACTGGTTTGGCAATGCTTCCAGATCTGACCAGATTTCCCATCAGAGCGAGGCAAATCATGGAAGTAGAGGCTCACTTTCTAAGTCACTCTCAAAATCAGTGCACTCCCTTTGCCACACCAGGAGTGTGTCATCTCGGGGAGCAGATGTTCTACCCCCTACTGGTGGCAGTAAGTTGAGTAGAAGACATAGAGGCTGGTCTACAGATGAAAGTTTGGAGGCTTCTAAAAAGGAAAGGAACAAATCTGATGATGAAAATGTGCCCTGCAGATCACATTACACCAGTAAGAATTGGGCAGAGGAAGAGGAAGGTTGTCTTCGTGAAGGGACTGCACACCTGGATGAGGATGTCATAATGACAATGCTAGGGGACCTAGAACAAGTACTTTACAGTGACCTATTGGGTGAGTTTAATGCCGCTTGCCATAGGAGGGGACAGAGCATCATAGTATTAGAGCATATATGCATGCAGCAGATTTTTACTGTTGACATTAACACTGTGAGACAGAATTGGGTTTATTTTTGGTATTGTATAAAATAATGTTTTAGCAGTCCCTGCCCTCTCTTAGATTTAGAGGCTGCAGCAGATGAAACCCAGTATCTAAATCTCTTTTGATAGGTACAGTAGCAGCACTACAGATTGTGAATAATTGAGTATAATTTCCCTGGGTATTTAAGAAGCAAGGTGAAGTATGTAAGTGCTAACAATTTATCCATACATATTTTATTTCAGTTTTAATAACTTTCATTAATCTAAAATGAGGCACCTATGATCCTTAAGAAAGATTGTTTTACATAGGCAATATTTTGGCCTACTTACTGCTCTGCCCTCACATTTTTTGCACTCCCTGCAGGAATCTCATCCATAAACAGTATTGAATTTTTTTTTAAAAAAATGTGGGTGCCAAGGATTCATATGCTGGCTACATGAGTGCAGAAGAGTAAGCCTCTCTAATCTGTAGCCATAAGTGCTTCAAAATATTTATCTACAGCTAGTTTTACTTTTCATCCCTCATTATTTGAATGAGAGGGTGGCTCAATGTGTTCTAGTGTAGATGTTTTGTGCAATTATGTAGCAGAATGTTTGCACTATATTCCTCCTTTCCAGGTCTGTATTTGCTGTGTAGATTTCCTAGTGATACATATTTATATTTGGAATGGAGTTAAATCTGTAAGATATGTGTGACTTATGGAGAATTTGAATACTTTCAGGGAATGACTTGAGAGGAAGGGGCATGGTATGGAGATTATTGGATTGTTAAATCCAGAAACCAGGGATCAATATCCAACTGCCCTGCTATGTCTTTGAACAAATCCCTGAGCCTCTCTATGCCTCAGTTTCCCACCTGTAAAATAGGGATAGCAATAACCTTCTTTATAATGCAGTTTTAGACTGCTGTTGCTATTCACACATGTTGCTGTTATTCACAATGTTGTTGTTGCATTTGTTGCACAAATTGCTGTCATTCACAATGCAAATAATAAAATGTGATAAAACACAGTCCCAGCCCCAAAGATCTAACACTCTAACAATATGATGAGGGACAACAGGCCAGGAAGAACAAGGTTATGGGAAAAGAAGACATTGTAACAGTGAACATATGGCAAAGGAGAGAGCCAATTAAAAATGAAAATATTTTATGAAAATGAAACATTGGAGGTAAATTGTTATGGTGGGTAACTATTCAGATATCTCCAATCTGTTCAATAAAAATACACATGTAAAGTGCCATGTTTCACATGTCAAACAACTTTGATACTTGCAAAGCTTTATGACACTATACAAGTTATCAGTGATTGAGTCTGCCTTTCACTTGCTCCCATTTCCCCCTCAACCTAAAGCCCACAATAGTCTCTTATCCTACTAAAGTGGGCAAATGGCGGCTCAGGAGCCACATGTGGCTCTTGAGCATTTGTTCTGTACTGCAGCTTTCATCAGAAGTGACTGTCTGGGGTGTGTCCAACTGTCCATGCAGCTTCCTCAGGAGAAAGAAACGCTGAGACACCATTTTGGCTGCTGGAGCCCTAGGAAGGCAGGGAGAGCATGCCCTGTGCTCTGTTGCTGCTGCCTGAACTGAGAAGACCACCTCAGAGACAGATCTTTGATGGGGGAGGAGTGGGAAGACTTGGAGGAAGCCATGCTACCCTATCACCAGGATTGGGGAAAGCCACAATTGATATAATGCACCATGTGGCTCTAGGTGATATTACAGTTTTGGTGTGTGGCCCTTAGTCTTGGGAACTTTGCCCACACCTGTCCTACATTATGCATATTGCCATGGTAGGCTACAGAGCAGGGAGTTGAGACCTGTATATATGAGCACACACTCCCAACATCTGGTGCATGGAGCCAGCCTCAGATCCTACTGAAGCTCACCTGCTCATTTTTTGTGAGATACAATGATATCTGGCTTCTCATATTCCATAGAAAAAATGAACACTCCTGCTCATCAGCAGGTGGCTTCTTTGTGGGGGCCTTGTTGGAACCGTACATATTTGGGTGGAGCAAGGACACCTGTCTGCCTGCCCCTTGACACTCACTGACCATCTAAAGCCTGTTGGCCTATGACCAGGTGAGCATAGCTGTGGGGGTGGACCACTGGGCCAGTTTAAATAGTCTGGGCCTGCCTGGCACAGCCTTCTTATTTTGGCTGACCAGGACAAGCAAAAAAATGATATAGCATCAGGTGAGTGCAATGTGTCCAGGGAGGTTTCCAGGGGGTAGCACTCTTTAATCCCCTATCTGGCCCGATACTCTCAGGGCCTTTCCGCTCCGTGGGACAGGAAAGAACAGAGACTTTACCTTCCCCATCCTAACTTGCTGTTGTGGTCAATAAGACATTTTCTTAGTTTTCATATACAATAAACAAATAAACAAACAAACAAAAAACATTTCCCCTTCCACGGCTCTACTAGGAGATAAAAATCTGTTCCACTTGCTCTACCATATGTAAGGGTTTCACATAACAGACAATCAACTTGTTGAACTCAATGCTGCAAAAGCTAATAGTACTTGGCAGACTCATGAGGACTCGGGATGCATCCTCATTTGCAAGGTATCTCTAAATCTCATGACAGCTGGGAGTAAAGGACAAGGAATAGGTCATTCCAATAATTGCCATGTTTGTTGTACACATTTTCTGCAGCATCCAGTACTGGCGGCCACTGTAAGAGGATATTGGGCTAGATGGAGCATTGGCCTAACAGAGTAGTATGGCTGTTGTTTGGATGTTCTTATGTAAATCCCTCTACATCATTTGTACTCACCATCACAACTGAGTCACAGAGCCAACTTTCTAAATATATATTATACTACAAATGCAGTCTCCAACATGCTTAAGCACATTTTCATCACCAGCAATGCTTGTCAAATGCCAACTGAAATTAGGGTGATGAAGAATATAAAATTATTATTGCAAAGGTCAGAAATATTTTCCCCTCTTGGAAGCTTTACACAGATGGCTGAGAGAATTGTGTTTTTCCCCTCCCATCTCTGAAGAATCAAATATAGGCCATTTCCAAAGCTAAGAAATTGGGTTTTAAAAACCCATGCTTTAATTGGATATCACAGATTTTGCCTGTTGCTTAATAGCATGTTATTTGGAAGAAACACAAGTATATGGTAAGTAAAGGTCGTTTTGTCTTTCAGTTGCTGATGACATTACAAGTACAAAACCGGCTAGATAAACACAGTACCATTTTTAAAATAAGCTTTTCTTGGATTTTCTTGAATGGTGTACGAAGACATCTATCCACTGTGTGTTTTTCCACCCTCTGACTCTCTTCTGTAAGCAAACTCCTGCATGGAATGTTTCCTGTGTGCTTCTTTTTTGAAGTAAAGCAACAATCAACAAATAATACACAGATCCAAGTTGTGACCCCTCTCACTTGGGCTTCTTTTCTGAGGCATACCTCTAGATTCCTAGACTTCCCTTTACAAGATGAGCCCCTTCTTGGGTTCCCAGCCTGTCCCTTCTGAGGTGAGATCCTTCCTTGGCCCACAACCTCTGGCAGTTCCTGGCTTTTGACTCCCAACTAGTGCTGCAACTCGGTCCTCAGTTTTCCTTGGAATTTACCGAGGACCAGGCTATTTGCCTCTGTTTTCCGAGTATCGAATTTCCAAGGACTTGCATTCAAAATTCGGTACTCAGCTAAACCTTGGCTGAGTGCAGGGATGGGGGGCAAACGGCAACGTATGGAGGGAATAGTGTAGCAGGGGCTGGTGGAGGAAGGGAATAAGCCAGTGTGAGGTAGGGACCTAGTGGGGGCTCAGAGGTGGGGTATTTAAGGAGGTGGGGGCCTAGTGGGTGGTGGTCAGTGGTAGTGAACTTAGGCCCTTTTTACACAGATGCTCTAACAGCCATAAAATGGGTGTTACATTTTATTATACATTGTGCAGGGCACCACTGCAGCCAATCACCATGGGCCCTGTGGACACATGATGTCTCCACCCAGTTCCTCTGGGTGGAGATGGGTGTTGGCCGGTGGGTGGGAAGCATTTCCCTGGGTGGAGATGGGTAGGGTCGTCTGTGTAAACACCACTTTCGGTGGGTGTTGGTGAGTGTTTGCTCCTGGCCAACACCCATCTCCACCCACACCCACCCACGGAGCAACGGACGCCACTGCCGGTTGCTCCATGGTTGGGTGTGGGTGGAGATGGGTGTTGGCCGGGGACAAACACTGACCAACACCCACTGAAAGTGGCGTTTACACAGGCGCCCCCACCCTTCTCCACCCAGGGAAATGCTCCCCACCCACCGGCCAACACCCATCTCCACCCAGAGGAACTGGAACATGTATAATAAAATGTAACACCCATTTTATGGCTGTTAGAGTGTCTGTGTAAAAAGGGTTTTACCCGGGGGTGGGGCCTACATGTGGCCTCTTCCCAGGCTGGTAAGTTAAAAGAAAAAGAAAGAAAAGTGGGCATGCTCAGAAGGACCTGAACGACTCCGTCTGAGTATGCTCAGACCTTTTCCAAGATGGCCCTGGCCATTTAAGCATGTCAGCACGCCGTGAGCACCATATTGGATGAGGGTAAGTACACTACCTCTGACCCACCTGCTAGGCCCTCATCTCTCTTCCCTGGACTCTGCTGACCTATTCCCTCTCCCCCAGGCCACCTCTGGCCTCTGCCCCACCCCTGCTCACCCATCCTGAATTCTGAGTTTTCTCTGACGTCCTGCTCAAACACTTGGAACTGGTCCTCAGAAATACTCACATTTTAAAAAAAAAATACTCAGAACAGCCCTACTCCCAACCTAGCTAGTTCCTTTCTTTGTGCCCTGTCTGGAATGCAGTCTGCTCACTGAGCTTCCAGCTCAGCTTTATAAGTACAAGCTTTGTATAACTGGCTCCACCTTGCTCAGGTGGAGCTGATTCAGTCAGTGACAGGCATGGCCACACTGCTGACCCACTAAGGTCTTGCTCTTACAGGTATTTACAGCTGCACTCTGCCATAGATGGCGTTGCAGAAGATTCATTACTTGGTAAATCTTCTGTTATGCTGAGACCACTGCCTGTCCTGTTGCCCAGTGAGGCCTGGTTGTTTCCTTGTGTGCCCCCTTTCTGTCTCTTGTATCCAGCTGTTATCTTTTATCTAATATGTAAAGCTAGATAGAGCTGGGATGCTCAACTTAAATTGATGGATGGGCTGCAGTAATTGGGTCAATCCCAAAACTGGGCTACAAATCCATCCTGGCCATAATCAGGAAATCCCCACCTCCAGAGTAGGGCTGAAACATGATTTCGTGATTCTTGTATTTCTCAGTGAGAATCCCAGTTCTCGGCTCGTTCTGACAGATGAGAATGAGCTTAAAATCTGCAGTGTCTCAACTATACAACTTCTTGTGTTAAGAAACACAAGAAAGAAAAAACAAACAAACCTGTGCATCCACAAAATGACTGCTGAGGCCATTTTGCACCAAAATGGTGTTGGCAGGGTCACCGCCATTTTTAAATAGGGCAGCCATTCTGCATATGCACAGTGGCCATTTTGCACATGCTCAGACTAGCTTCCCTTTTCTAAAATGGTGGTGACAGTGCCGTTTTGGAAAAAGGCCACATATGCACAGAATGGCCCCAGTGGCCATTTTGCATGTGCGCAGTTCTTTTTTTGTTTGTATGTATTTTACAAGATATCGCACGAGATTTCATACTGGGCTGAGATCTCAGCGAGATCACAGTCCCTGGCATGAAATCTTTCCAGATTCTCATGAGAAAAATATAGGTTCTCATTTCAGCCCTACTCCAGAGCTCTTGTGCCATACATATGCACTTAGGGTCAAGTAGTGGATAAAAGTAATACTAAATAATTTAGTTCCCTTTTGTCAGGGGAGAATAATAAGCTGGATACTTTCTTCCGTCAGTATATTTCTGGCACTGAATATTTGAACAAGTGGTGAATCCCTTATGGAAATTGCTAATGCCAAATTTAATTTGCTTCCCAATATGTCTAATTTAAATCAAATGCCACCACATGCCTGTACACACACTCGCTCATGCTCACATGCTCTCATACTCTCAACATTTACATATTCACATAAAAGCACTTTCAATCAGGCACACTCACATGCTCTCGTGTCCACTGGGCCTTGCTTGTCTCTTCTTCTCCTGCCCTCTAGTCTATAAATAGCAATGCTGCTTCTGCCTCCTGCAGCTCTCATCCCCGCAGCCAACGCTGCCACTGGTGTGCAATTCATGTCTAATGAACACAAATTTCAGAGAAAACATACCCTTTCACAAGACTCCAAAATTTGGACACTCCACAACCTGATTTCAGAGTCCTGGGTCAGGAGCACCCTCAACCCTGCAGACTTCCCAGCACTCTCAAGAATGTGCATCATGATAACTCAGCTGGCTGCATCTCCTGTTCTTGCTTGGACTCACATGGGATGCACAGGGTGGGAACTCGTGCTAGCTGGAAGCGGAACAGCTGGCACTCTCCTGCGTGCAGGATTGTTGAGCTCGAGGGGTAAGGTAACGTCTGTACAGGAGTCAAGGGGAGAGTTTGGTGCGCAGGTGGGGACATCTCCTATTGGCTGGGCACAGCAGGTAGAGTGAGCCATGCACCTCTTCTCCCTCCCCTAGTTTATTAAAAACTGAGGCAGGGGTCATTTTGAGACAGATGGCCTTAGCGAGCAAGCGAGTGTAATAGAGCGAGGATGAGGAAGGCTGGACAGGGGGACCATTCATTTTGAACTGAAGGGGGAGTAAGGTCCTTGGCTGATGGGGCTTGGGTAGTGAGTGACAGCACTCACCCACACAGATTTCCCTCCCCTTTCTATTTCTTTCCCCATCTTCTTTTTCGGCTGCTTTTATTTTGAGTTTATTTCTGCTTGAATCTATTTCTTCATAGAACCTTGGGAATTTCACCATTCAGTACTAGTATTTTAAAAGGACTTTTTTTGATGTACTGCAGCCAGTTTAAATGTTTTCTGCTTCAGTCTACTGTTTAATATTCGGACATACAGTCCGAGGACCTGTGTTGGGGAATCTCAATTTGCTTTCACCAAGACATGCAGAAACTGAAAAATAATTTGTATAATTTCTATAATAATTTCTACCTTTTACTGCAGCCAGCTCAAATAATAGTTTCTGCTGCAATCTCTTTTTGTCGGCGCTTCCGGAATGAGACAAGGACTCCAAGTTGGGGTTTTAATGGCTTCATTCTTTATTTAAATTATAATTAGGCTAAGTGGGGTAATTGCCTCTAAGCTGAACTTACCTGCAAGGCTTCATCTGCTGCTGAGGGGGGATCCGCTGCCGCCTGCTGCCACTGCTCCGCTGCTCTGCTCCCACTGAGCCAGGGCACTCCCAGAGACCTGCGGGGAGGAAAAACACCTTCAGTGAGCCCCAGGGGGTGGGGTGGGGTAGCACAGAAGCTGGTCACATGGACCGGCTTGTCCCCTCCCCTACCCGGAAGTGGACACGGGCTATTTAGCCCAGCTGCCAGCGGCTCTTCCGCAGGCCATGTGCCACAGGACGAAGGGGCTCAGCCAAAGGGCCCAGCACTTAGAGGCACTTCAGGGCTGCAGGGGACCATGGGGGGCTTTTTGGCAGGTAGAGGTATTGTTTGTTCAGGGTTGGGGAGTGAGGGTGGGGAAGTGTAGGAGGGGTGGTTGGGGGATAGGGTGGGAGGGAGGAGGGGTGTCCCAGCACAAAACCCTGGTGGCAGCAGGGGGAGGTGCAGGGAGGTCACTTGGTGGTAGTGGGGTGTACCTGACCCTGTGAGAGAGGGAAGCTGGGGTCGGGGTATGTCCTGTGCCGGCCCCTGGTGGCAGCAGGATAGCCTGGAGGACTGCGGGGTGGCTTGGAGGGGGTTGGTGAGGGGGGTGAAGGGACATTGGGCGAACAGTCAGGTTTAGGGGGGCGAGATTGGGTGGACGGTGGGGAGGCGCGGCTGTAGGGGTGGTTCTTGGGCGTGGATGGTATGGTCCATGGGGTTGGATGACTCGCGTCCTTAGGGGACCTAGGTGCCTGAAGGAGGTGCGGCATGCCATCCCCCCTCTGGGGTGGAGGGAGGAGCTAGGTCCAAGGTCTGCATGTGGGGGACTGTTGCTGCTAAACGCGAGGTCCATTGTCAACAAGGCCCCAATTGTCTGGGATCTAATCTCGGATGGGGCTGTGAACTTCGCGTGTATTACGGAGACCTGGCTGGATGGGATGGCTGGACCAACTTTAGCGGATCTTGTTCCGGCCAGGTATGCCGTGCAGCACCAGCCCCGCAGAGGCGGCCAGGGAGGTGGTGTAATGCTTATTTTTAGAGAAGACTGGCCTGTCAGGAGATATCCAGTTCAACAGATTGCAGGTATTGAGGCCCTCCATGTGGTGTTTGATTTGGCTGGGGGCAAGCTAGGGGTGCTCCTGGTATATCGGGCCCCTTCCTGTCTGGCAGACTCCCTTACCGCTCTAGCAGAGCTGGCCTCGGAGGTGGCCGTGACTGAAGGGGACAGTGTCCTTTCTGGACTAGAGTAAGGATACAGCACTAAAGGATTGAGGACCACGCTTGCCCTTGCCCTCCGTCTGAAAGGCACCTCTCCCCGGGATGTGACTCTTGTGCTTGCCGTGCCCTACTTTTGTGCCAGGTGTCACATTTCCATCTCTTAAGGGGATGTCTCCTATTGCTACTTACTTATGTATTTAACCACCTAACAGTGCTGGACCCCTGCAAGAGTGTGACAATATCATTAAGTCAACAACACTCTCTAAATGATAGCCTACAAGCCAGATAGACTAAATGTGCAGGAAAACACTACGAGGAAGGCGAAAAGCAGGAACCCGTAATGGCCAATTTTGGTGACCTAGAAAAATTCCTTCCTGGCCTCAAAGGCGACTGGATATTCATCACACAGTGCCTGAGGGAGGGAGGGTGGGGGTTGTAGCTCCGGGCTCCCTTGCTGAATGATGGGGGAGTCGCCCGGCCGGTGATGAAGCTCCTCCCCTTCCTAGGAGGGTCTTCCACGCCGCACCTCTAGGTTGGCCAGTAAGCCCATTGCCTGGGCAAACCTAGCCGGGTCCGGCTCCGTTTCCTGCCAGCCTGGGAGCCCGGTCCAGCTCCCGCTGCAGCAACCTTGCTGCAGCGGCGAGTGCAAGCCCACTTCCCCACCCTTGTCTCTCCCTAAGGGAGCACGACAAGGGGTCCGCTGGTTGCCATTGCTGGCAGCCATGGGCTGTTTTGAGCATAGTGCTAGAGTCTGTGTTGGGGAAACCTTACTTTGCTTTGAGTATTCAGTATCAGTGTTTTACAGACATACCAGAACGTTACACTAATAAAGCTACCAAATATTTTGGAAGCAATCCTCAAGGTGGGGTGTGCATTAGTGGGGTACTTTGGCTGCATGACAGGGGGCTTAAGGGTGGAAGACAAATGTATGAGAGACTCATCCAGATTTACCTCCCCTTCCGATTGTCTTATTTTATCTGTTTTTTATTCTGTTTTTTGAGGCCTCATTTACCCAGTGCCACAGTCCTCAAGCTGTGCAGCTGATGACTAGGGGTGTAAAATTCAGGTTCTAATGAACCCAATTTTGGACAAATATGCTCCTTTCAGGGAACCCAAAATCCGGAGGGTTTCCTCCAGGATTTCTGCTTCCCAAAGGGTTTAGTCATCCCAGGGAGTGAGACTGGCAGCAGCCCCAAGGCATGTGTGCAGCCTGGTTGGAGAAACCGGTATCCCAGAGGGCCTGGGTTCACATTGGCCCCTGTGCCACAGGCAGGAGGTACACTCTCTCCTGTCTGATCCTTCTGCACTGCCAGCCTGGCTCCCTTCAGTGACTGTGAGGGTATTGAGCCCAGCTCCAGGAGATTATGTGGGACCTGTGGAGCCAGGTGCCCTGTGGGGTCCCTTTGCCGCTGTGGTCAGGGTGATCATGCAGCCCAGATGATCTGAGAAGGAGTCGACATGGCAGCTGCTGGGGACACTGCTGGAGGAAGTCTACCAGAGACAACCTGGCCTGGAGAACACTGTCCAGGTGTACTGGCTGGGCTGCCCCAGTGAGACCCTGGAAGTCAGGAGAGCCAGCTGCACAGCTCTACAAGTCTCTCTCATGCTCTGAGAAGGTACGGGATGGTGGCACACAAATCCATGAGGATGGGCGGCAAAGGAGTAGGTGACTCTTTGTTCCTCCTGGAATTTCCTTCCTATTGATGTCTTCTAGAAGGGTGCTGGCTAGAAACTATGTCAGGATTTTTGTGCTGTTATAACACCCACTCCCACATACATACATAGGCCCTTTTCACACAGACACTTTAACACGGATAAAGTGGATGTTACATTTTATTATACATGTTGCAAGGCTGCAGGTGTGCTCTATGGGTGCCCAGCAACATGTCTCTGCACTGACTGCTGGTAGTTTTCTGGGTCCGATTTATGGTGTTGGTCTTAGCCTATAAAGCCCTAAAAGGCCTAGGCCCTACCTATCTGGGGGACCTCCTCACCCCCGGGTTCTGGATTGGCCCCTGAGGTCATCTGGGGGTGCCCTGCTCGAGGTCCCCTGGGTCTGTCAGGGGGCCACACGGGAGGGCATTCTCGGTGGCTGCACCATGGCTGTAGAACTCCCTCCAGACTGAGGCCCAGTTGGCCCTGGATCTCCCCTCCTTTCAAAGAAGTTGTAAGACCTGGCTGTTCTGCCAGGCGTTTGGTAGGGGAAAAGGGTGATGGGGTGGGGGGGACGGGTTCGGGTGGGTTATTTTATTATCCTCTATTTATGTTCTGTTTTTAGTGTATTATTTACTACTGTTTTTATCAATTGTAAGCTGCCCCGAGCTGCTGTGGCAGGAGGGGTGGGGTAGCAAAACTTTTAAATAAATAAATAAATATAATAAAATGTAACCCCCATTTTATCTGTGTTAAAAGGGACACACACACACACACACACACACACACACACACACACACACACACACACACACACACACACACACACACACGTCAGAGTTTGCCACTCTACTACAGACCCACCCTCCAAAAAGTATATCCCATAAATCATTCCCCCTACACACATCATTAATACCAGTAATGTAGAACTCCACTGATTCTATGGGTGTTTTCAGATGGATAGGCTGCCCTGGTGCTGGCCGTGCCAGCCCACTTCATCCCTGGTAGGCACGTCCATCTAAAGGTGCCCTGCCAGATGTTCAGTTGGAGCAGGCTGTGCCTGCTCCAGGGCACCCCCAGCAGCAGTGCTCTGGAACATCCCGGAGCCCCAGCAGTAGAGTAGGCCGGCCAAACTTGGTGCACCGCTTCTAGCCACCCATTGCCCTGGACGACACCACAGAGTTGCGGGCACCAGCCTAAAGCATGGGGGGGACCACCCACAACTCTGTGGTGTGTATGGATGGGTGGGTTACCTCAGGGGCTGGGGCTGGACATGGTAGACATGAGGGATGCGACCCGTGAGCAGCTCCACAACAGGCTGCCTCCATGTCCTTCAGAAAACACCCTATGTAAGGGAGATCTTTTTAGTTTGCAAACACAGAAATATACTTGGAAATGAGAAATTAGATTATTAGGACCAATGCACCCCCCCCACCCCGGTTGCCTTTGCCACAAATTGTCACAACTCCATCCCTTCTTGCACAGCATACTCTATGGACAGCCTAGGTTCTATATGGCCGTGTTTACATGGACGGACGTGGGTGGAGGGATGGGTGTTTGGTTGCGGTGGGGGGAGGTGGGGGTATGGCCATTTACATGGACACCCCCCCACCCATCTCCACCCACGGAGCTGCCTCCGCTTTTCTGGAGGGCCACGTGGGTGGAGATGGGTGGGTGATGGGTGTAGGTCGGTGTGCGTTGGAAGCGCACATGCATAACCACCCACCACCCGTAGTGTTTACACGGGTGCACATCTGGCGCACACCCATCCCCCCCCACCGCCAGCCATTTACATGAATGCCCCCAACACTCACAGGAACACTGAGCGGGGGTGTGGGGTGTGTAAAAACGGCCTATGTCTGTGACCTCATGCCCAGACACACTGCCTGGTGTTATATGCGTCAATCTGCCCCTTTGCCTTTGTAAAGGATACAGGTAGGCAGCCACCTTGATGGGAAGGAGAGCTCTCTAAGGACTTGTTCCTTTGAAATATTTACCCAGAGTTCTACCCTGGGTGTTCAGATGATGAACAGGCCCCAGGGGGAGAGGGGAGAACCGGGGGAGAATCTTTCACAGAAGTACCCCAGCATAGAATTTTTTCAACGGGTGGGATCAGTTATTATGTTGATGGTTCTCAATGATTTTTTTAATTACCATGACAAACAATTAGCTTTCTTAAGACTAAGGGATATAGTTAGCAGAATGATTTTGTTGCAGTTAGAAGTAGTTATGTTTAACCTATGTACTCATACTGGAAATAGGATTGGGCGATTGAATATTATTTACTAACAAAACTCAAATGTAAATTTGTTATGGCTTTAGCTAAGCTATGGACTGAACAAATGCCAACCGCAGTCCTTGCAGGCCAATGATTGAAAATGCCAAGGCAATTAAGGCTATGCCCATGTCGTTCTGGTACTGTAGAAAATATTTCCCATTATGTCAGGGAATATGCCCTTTTTGATGAACCTAGGACTAGTTATATCCTTCCCTCTCGTAAAATTAAGCATGTCTCAAATATAAATTTTGCTGTTTTAACAAAAGAATGTTTATATTGTTTCTAGTCTTGCTTTATTTGCTTATAGAGTGGAAATGATTAGACTTAAGTTTCCAAAGATCGCAGTTATGGTTGATTGAGGATATTAATTATTATAATTGCTGGTGATTTATTAACTGCATATGACAATGATGAATTTTATTTTTTTATTTGCTATTTTATATTCCTTATTAGATTTTACTGTTTATGTATTGTGGTTTTGTATTACTTTTATGTTGGCCTTGGAAGCCTGTGCCAAGGAATAAAGAACTAAGTATCCCAGTCTGAATCACATGGGACTGGCATCTTCTTTCAGAGAGGATCATTGGTCTGACCTAGTCTGACAGCTCGTAAGTAGGGCTGAAACTTGATTCTTGACAATCTCGTCAAGAAGCCAGGTTCTTGATCTCAAGAATGGCAATAATGCATATGGCAATAATGAATTTTATTTTTGGATGTGGTATTTTATATTTCTTATTAGATTGAATTGTTTATGTATTGTGGTTTTGTATTACTTTTATGTTGGCCTTGGTGAAAGTCTGTGCCAAGGAATAAAGAACTAAGTACCAAGCCAAGCATGTGCACCTGAGCTCTCACATCTTTGTGAATATTACACCCCTTCTCTCTCCCTCTATTCCCCTTACTTTGTCTCTCCCCACCCCCCCGTCTCTCAGGTTGTAAGCCCTAGGGCAGGGACTGTCTATTCCATTACTTTGTAAAGCGCCAGGTACATTGCTGGTGCTATATAAATGTTTATTATTATTATTATTATTATTATTATTATTATTATTCATAATAATAATAATAATAATAATAATAATAAATAAATAAAGTAACCCAGTCTGAATCGCTTTGTACTGGCTTCTTTCAGAGGAGAAGACCATTGGTCTATCCTAGGGTGATTTCAGACATGACGGCGCGCCTATTTGCCCATCACAGAATCACCTTTTGATTCCCCGTCGGAATCAAAAAGTCACGTCCAACAGACATGCCGGCTGATTCTGATCTGGGGGGGGCAGCCACACAGCAACGTGCAGCCACACAGCCCCGCACCACCACGCTCCCCCAGCCGCCCACCCTCCTGGAGATGGGCGGGCGAAGCGGCCAATCCGGCCACTGCGCCCAATTCTGACCCGGGGTCTGAGCCAAGGCCCGGAATCGGCGGCGGTAACAGAAGTTACCGTCTGCCGATTCCGGGCCATGGTTCAATTAACCATGCTTTTGGAGATGGTGCCCGGACCATCCTCAAAAGCGTGGTTATTTTGCTCACTGCCAGTGGTTCATCGTGGTGAACATCTGGCAGCGCGCAAACAGACGTTACAGGACCATCCACCACCACGGGGGATTCACCGTGGTTGAGTGTGGTATCATAACGTCTGAAAATACCCCTAGTCTGACAGCTTGTAATTAGGGCTGAAACTCGATTCTTGACAATCTCCTTTAAAAACCAGGTTCTTGACTTGATCTCAAGAATGAGATCAGGTCAAGAAACTGCTGGTTTCCCCACAAGATTGGTGAGAATCTTGAAAAATTGCCTTTGAAGTTTACAAGAACCATCCCTGTACATTTCAAATGCTGGATTTCCCCTCCTTACCTATCAGCTGATAAGCAGGGAAAGAGGGACGTCCAAGTACTCCCAAGCAGGCTTCCCCTGTTCCACCTATAAGATGGTAGGTGGGGAGGGGGAAAGCGCAGGAATGTTGTGCGGCTTCATTTGCATGTTATTGGGTTAGGGAAGTCAGGCATGCAAATGAAGTTGAAAGTGGACCCTGCAAACAGAAACATTGGCAAGACAAATGAAATAATCAAATGAAATTTCTCACTAGTGTTGTTTCTGAAGCTCAGCTTGGTATCCAAGTAAGCGTTTGCACATTTATTTTCAAATGCAAAGTTTGCATGCAAATGATGTTTCATATGCATGCTGGGTTTTGGCCTTTAGTTTCACTTACCATAGATAGAAAATTAGTTGGGGCTGGTGAGATTTCAGCACAAAGCTAGTTTTATCTGCATTATTAGCCTTTCGGCTGCTTTTTCTTGGAGAAGGGACGATTCAGTCATTGCACTGTAGTTAAGCTAACCATTGCATATTCCCCAGATATGGGCATAGTTCTGAAGCCCTTTCAAAGCCCTGATTCTTCCGGGGGGGGGAGAAAAAGAGATAAGGTTTGCATATATGGGACTTTGTAAGGGCCGGGGATAAGTGCTATGGGGATTCTGTCACCGTGCATGACCCAAAGTTGTTATGTGGGTGCATGGGGGGGAGGGAGGAGCACAAGTCTCACAGTACTCTTGTGTTTTCCCCTCCCACCTATCAGGGGGAAAGGGGAAGCCTGCTTAGAACCCCTTGGACTTTTCCTGCTTATCAGCTGATAGACGAGGAGGGGGAAATCCAGCCTTTGAAATTTACAAGGTTGGTCCTTGTAAACTTCAAAGGCAAGGGCTTTAATTTTTTTCCAGAACCTTGCCCAGGGATCGAGATTCTCCCAAGATCTCAACCCCTGGGCAAGATGCTTGTGACAGTTCTTGTGAGATTTTTTAAAAATGTCGTTTCACCCCTACTCATAAGTTCTTACTCTCCAGTCCACAAGTGTCCTTGCTTGAATTGGAGATCAGCTATGTAGGGGTAAGAGCAGTCTCATGAAATAGTATTTCTCATTCCATGTCATTTTCTTTGGCATAGTTTAGCCCACTGGACATTTTGATGAGTCAATGTGAACCAACTTGATCTGTTTTATCTTGTTTTATGGATTTTATGTCATTTGTGCTGTTAGGTAGCTGGTTAATGAAGTATAAAACCACCAACACAAGCTACAACAGGGTAATGGTGGGGACAGCAGGAGACGTGGGTAAGCACTCGATGCGGACTCTTTGTTACACAGCACAGAGAGTGCAAATTCATAGTTGTCATTCATAGGAAACTGCTGATTTCCCAATGAAAAGCTCTCTGTTTTAAAACACCTATTTAAAGTTAAATAATACTTAAAGACTTGTATATATCATTTAATGTGGAAAGAGAATTTTATACATTATCTGCAGTAAATTTCTATATAAAAGTCAATAATACCCCCCCCCAAAAAAGGCAAAACCACAAGAATTGGACACATAAAAAGACAAAGCGTATCCCCCATGCACACCCCTAAGTCTGCTACTGGAACTCCCTGATCTGCCAACACTGACCTATCACCATCAGAAATCCCAGTGCCACTGCTGCCACAACCACAAAGGAGACTGCCATTCTTTTCCCTGCCAGCATTTGAATTTATCCATCAATCTTTCCCTCTCCCCCAGATGCCAGGATATTAAAATGCAATGGGAAGAAAAGTGTCAATTCTGGCATCATTGGTAGTAACTGCAGCAGTGAAACAGGGAAGGAATTTATCCACCTAGGACTCCGTCCCGCAGGTGCATCTTACTTGGCCCTATTGGCTAGGGATTCCCTCCGCAGATTGGGAATGGGGTAGTGACACAGTCCCCACCCCATGTCGATGCGATGCTCTGGTGCAGGGGTTATGTGGACCCAAATCTGCCCTCGCTTAACCGAGAGCATACCATGTGACAATAGCAGCAGGGAACCATGTGCAATGCATGCATGAGGAAACAGGAAGGGGCTGGGCTATTTTCAACACCCCAGCCTTGGTGATCTGACCCTGTTGCAGTCACACTTCCTGCAGATCAGGCTGGAGGTCATCCTGGCGCAGCCATTTTTAGCCTTGAGCTGCACCCCCCAACCTATCCGACCCCTCCACCCCTCATGGTGGTGATGGGGTTTATGGCACCCCCCTCCAAAATCATAGGGAGCCTCACCACATCATGGTTCCCAAACTTCTATCCACCACCAAAAAGGGGTGGAGGGGCCTAAGCCACTCATTCTCCCTCCCTCCGTATGCTGAAATGCTCGTGCAGGGCCTTGCAACATCTTCCAGAGAGATGTCATTTTCCAGGTGCACCCCATCCCACCTGTACAAGATCTCATCCTGAAACACAATCCGACAGTGTTAAATTATCCTGCCAGAAGTGCCTTCAATCACGCCCCAGAGGGCACAATTGACCTTACATTAAGCCCTTTTGATTCTGGCTGGTGCCTCTGCATTTGGCCAGGACCTGCGCTCCAGCATATCAGATGACCAAATGTCCATCTGTGGACATTCCTCCCATAAATGGGCAATGCAAGCCTCCATGGTCCCTGTGAGGTTCCAAGCACTGCTACACCTCAGGTTCTCACCCAGATGAATAATCAGGACAGCTGGCAGCCCTTTTCCTGATGCCCAGTGTATGATTGGTCTCACAGTAACAACTGGTCCGACAGCATTCTTCTAATCCCGATCAAGAACAAAAGTGCTTGGATGCCACAACCCACCCATCTCACTATACTATGGCTGCAAAAATCTATACCTCTGGGGAAAGGAAAACCAGAGACCTGTCAATGAAAAACAGAAGGTGAAACATGTCCACTGTGCTGTGCATTACTGTGATGGACCCAGAGGCCTAATGTATGTACGGTAAGCACTGGACCTCCACCTCCCAATTTCTTGGATTTGGGACCCTGAAAACCCCCCAGCATCAGCAGTCAATCCCACACCCATCCTGAAGAAATGTGACCCATAATCGTAGGAGAATAGCCTTAGCCTGGTAATGTCCTGCCAAAAAACCTCTATAAATTGAAATTTTGTCAGGAATGAGCCATCCAAATGCACAAGCAATGGGTCCTCCCACTGGGAGCGCAGAACCAGAAAGGACCTCATGGCCCTCACCAGGCATATCCCTCTTATTGGTGATCCCTGGAGTGTCAGCCTTTGTCCCCAACCCATTTGGTCAATTTTGGAATGCCAGATGGTCAACGCGACCACATCCATACCCATAACCACATCCCGCCATTCCAGAACTCTACCAGACCTGTCATTCTGTGATGCTGGCACCAGTTCACCAATTTGGAGCACTGCAAAAAATGCTGTAGTAAAGGCCATGTGAAATAATGCAGATTCATATGATGATGAACACAGTGCTGGTAGGGAGGAAGATTAGCAGACTAGGTTGTTTACGGACAATGGCAAGTGCGTGTCCGCAGCTGGGCCCCTAGCCCTTTTATAACCCTCTACTACTCACTTTAAGTGAACATCTGTGCATGGATCACCAAACCCATTGGCCCTACTGACTAAAAAGGGGGAGGACAGCCACCAGCAGAGGTACTAGGGCTCTTTCCCACAGGTGCATCTCACCTGACTGTATTGGCCAGGGATTCCCTCCGTGTATTGGGAGTGGGGCAGGGACGTTGCCCTTGCTCCATCTCCAATGCAGTGCTCTGGTGCAGGGATGTTTATAATTTGCTTAGCCTAGCAGAGCCCTACTCCATGACTGGGGCTCTTAGGCACTAATGCCTAAGTATAATTTTTGCATGCTTCCTTTATTGTGGTAAAGCAATTTAATTTTGTGCTTCTTTTGGTGGGAAATGATGCTTAAGTATAATGCTTAAGAAACATTTGGTGAGGTTCTGCAGTCTCTAAGTGTCAGAGTTAAAATGATCGTAAAGACTCGAAGTGAACTGTGAAGAATTGCAGGATCATCTTGCTAGACTGGGTGACCGGTCATCTAAATGGCAGATGAAATTCAATGTGGACAAGTGCAGCTGCACATAGGGAAAAATAACCAAACTATATGTATACAATGCTAGGTTTTAACTTAAGAGTTACCACTCAAGAAAATGATCTTGGAGTCATGGACGGCAGTCCGAAACTCCACAGACACCACTGTGTGCATGCACCACAGGCTCTGTGTCAGGGGTGTGCATAACTTGCATGTGCATACGTATGTACATGCTGTGTGTGTTGTGTACACTGGTCCACAGGGCTTGGATAGGCCCCATTATGGATAGTACATTGAAATCTTCAACTCAGTGTGTTGCGGCGGTCAAAAAAGCAAACAATGTTAGGAATCATTCAGAAAGGGATAAAGACTAAAACAGAAAACATTGGAATGCCTCTATATAAATCTATGGTATGACCACACCTGGAATATTGTGTGCAGATTTGGGCATCTCATCTCAAAAAACACAGTAGAAATATAAAAGGTACAGAGAAGGGCAACAAAAATGATCAAGGTTATGACTCCCATTTGAAAAGAGGCTTGATAGGTTGGAGTTCTTCAGCTTGGAGCAGAGACAACCAGGAGGGGATATGATAGAAGCTTATAAAATCATGAGTGGTATGGAACATGTAAGTAGGGAGTGGTCATTACCCTCTCTAACAGAACTAGAACAAGGGGACACTCCATGAAATTAACTGGCAGCAGATTTAAAACAAATATTTATTTATTTATTTATTTAAAACTTATATCCCGCCCCTCCTGCCCAAAGGCAGCTCGGGGTGGCGAACAACACAAACATTTTTTAAACAATAAAACATTTTAAAATAAATCAACAAATTTTAAAACAAATCCTAAAAACTCACCCTCCCTCCCAAACCCTACCTCCCCTCGCCAAAAGCCTGGTGGAACAGCCAGGTCTTACACAAACGTTGAAATGACAGGAGGGTGGGGGCCAATAAGAGAAAGTATTTTTTTTCACTCAGCACACAATTAACTTTGACTGCCAGAGGAAGTGGTCAAGGTCGGTAGTGTAGCTAGTTTTAAAAAGGGATTGGATAAGTTCTTGGAAGATAGGTCTATTAATGGCTACTAGCCAAGTAGGTTTTGGGGACGTAACCTTTTACTGTTGGGCACTGGAACAACAGGGAATGGATTGCCCATTGTGACCTGTTGGGTACTTCTCCTAAGAGACCAAGATTGACCACTGTCAGAAACAGGATGCTGGGCTTGATGCACCATTGGTTTGACCCAGTATGGCACTACATATGTTCTTATGAACTTAAGTAGGTGAAGATTTGGGTTATCGATATTAAAATAGAATTCCATGAAGACAAATGTAAAGTAGTTCACATAGGGAAGAGAAACCAAATGCACAAATACAAATTGGGGAATAACTGGATTAGCAGAGAAAGTTCAGAAGGTAATATTGAATCACACACTGAGTTTGAGACAGCAGTGTGCTGCTGTTGCAAAGAAAGCAAATGCCATTTTGGGTTACATTAATGGAAGCATTGAATGCAAAGCACGAGATGTGACTGTACCTTTGTACTTAGCCCTATTTAGGCCTTTTCTGGAGCACTGGGTGTTTTTATACTGATAGCTGCCCTGTATTTGCTCCACCTCATCCCCGGGTGGGTCATTTGTTTAAAGACGGCCATGCCTGGGGGCGCAGCAGAGCAGAGGTGGGACAGGGTGTCCATGCCTCGGGGCAGCTGCACTGGCAGTGTTCCGGAACATCCAAGAGCACTGGCAGAGCAGGCTGCCCAAAGCCAGAGCACTGGCCATGGGTGGAGCAGCAGTCCATCTACTTGGATTCAGGCTGGACTTTACCCCAGAAATGCCATAGAGCTGCGAGTAGCAGCCTAGAGCTGCGGCCGAACCACCCGCAGCTTTATGGTGTGGAGGAAAGGGGCACCACGTGGGAAGACTGTGGGTTGTGGCAGTTGCTGGGGCTGCACATGGAGGATGTGGGGCTGGACATCCCCAGAGCAGGTCTGGAGGTGGTCCATCCAAAGATAACCACTGTGCCCAGTTAGTGGCCTCCAATTTAAGAAGGACTTAGAAAAATTGAGGAAAGTCCAGAGGAGAGCAATGAAAACAAATGAGTTAGAATGCAAAGTCATATGAGCAGAGGGTGAAGGAACTGGGAGTGTTTATCTTGGAGGAGAGAGGACTAAGAGGGAATAGGAAGGAACACAGTTTTCAACAGTTGAGAGACTGCCATAAAGAATATGGAGAATTGTTCTCCTTTGCCAGGGCTGGCTCCAGGTTTTTGTGGGCCCTTGGGCAACAGAGTATGAGGACCCCGACCCCCCCACCCCCGTTGCCCATGCCTCTCCCCCACTGTTGACCACAGTACTCCCAAACAGCCCCTCCCTCTGTCCCCATGACTCGCTCCCCAGAACCTCCCCAACCCCTCTCTCCCTGTGCCCAATACCATCATCCCCATGCCTCACTCTCCCCACACAGAGCTCCCAAAGCTCACTTGTGCATGTGCGGGTCTTCTTTGAGTGGCTCCTCACATTCTCACAACACCCAGTTGTGAAATGTTTGGACCCATCTCAAAGAACCTTGTTTACAAGGTAGCAAGCTTCTGTTTTTCTTTGAGTGGCTTCTCACATTCTCACAACTAGTGAGCCATCAGAGTCATCTCAATGAACCTTTCTGTTCACCACATTCCCCCGCCGAGACTCCTGGAAGCAGCGCAGCGGTGGAAGTGCGGCACAAACAAAAATCTCACCCAGCCCACATTTGGAAATTGTCCAGGGTCCCCCTCAAAGGCCGATGGGTCTCCGTGAAGCTGTGGGCCCTCTGAAAGTGTCCGGGTAAGCCTACTGCTGATGCCAGCCATGTCCTTTGCTGTTAAGGGTAGGACAGAAGGCAGTTGGTTTTAAACCAGGTGTGGGGAACCTTTTGCCTCCTGGGAGCCACTTTGTAAATTAGTACAACCTCCAAGGTCCACATAAAGGTTGGGGTGGGGGTGCTTAATGGATGCATTCAAGAAAAGGAAGGCCCAGGTCATGGATTTCTGCCATGAATCGGTCCCCTATCTTTGTCTGCATTGCCTTCATCTCTGCTCTCTTGCCCTGAGCTCAGTTTTTCAGTGATTGGCAGTAGGGACTGGATCCAAGGACCAGGAACTGAAAAGGGGAAACATAAAAACTTGCTGCAGGCCGCATTGGGCCCCGGGCCTGAGGTTCCCTACCCCTGGTTTAAACTAAAGGAAGAGAGACTTAGATTAAATTTCAGGTGGAAATTCCTGGCTAATAGCTATAGGAAAAATAAATCAGTGAAACAAATGACTAAGAGAAGTGATAGATTTTTTTGTCCTTAGAGATTTTTAAAGAAATGGTTGGATACAATTTATTTATTTATTTATTTTACCGGCCTTCCTGCCATCGGCAGCTCAGGGCAGCATACCATACAAATAGAAAACAACAAAAAATATGAAAACATAAAATCCCCTACAGCCGCTGACCCCTCTCCAACCCAACCTCCTAACTCACCCCTGTACCTTCACATGTCACAAATGGTTCAGATATGACAAATCCTGTGACTTTGGAGGGAGATGGACTAGGCTACCCTCCCTTCCCATAGGGAATTTTGATGTAGATGACCCTACAAGTCCCTTCTAGCTCTGTGATTCCATAGTGGTACTGTCTGCATCCTAAAAATCTATGAATGATACTCTGACTTGCTCTCTCTGGTGGGATTAGTGGAAACGAAAGTCAAGCAGAAATACATCCCTACTTAGAAAAGGCCACTTAAACACATGCTGCAACCCCAATAGGTGCCTAAAGTTAAGAACGTCCTTAATTACTTTTCTGCACTGGTACTTGAGCGCCCACAAATCCCACACAGGATGAAAAACAACACAGTTTTACATTTACATATGATTTATATAACGAAAGATTTTTGTTCCTGCATGAACTTTTGACTAATTTACAATTATCAAAATGAGATCTTAACACAAAATCGTAAATATTAATATGCAGTTCTGCAAGGACGAGTGTAAATGAGTATATAAGGATAGTTATATAAATATGATCAGGAAATGTGTGTGTTCATATGTTAAATTATATATACCATGGCATACCAATACATATGCATTTAGGTATGGACATCTATATACATGTATCATTGTATTTGTGTATTTTCATATGTAAATTATACTTAACTCTCAACATTCCTTGTAGGAGAAGATCCTGAAACAAGAAGAATGAGAACAGTTAAGAATATAGCAGATCTGAGGCAGAATTTGGAAGAAACTATGTCCAGCCTTAGAGGGACCCAGATAAGCCACAGGTACCAATTTAGCATGACACTGCTTACACTTTGGATTGTACAGTAAGGTATAGTACTAGCACTCAGGAATTGTAGGATCAATGTTAGACTTGCAAAAGAAAATTTACACAATATTATATGACCCTGGTAGTCAATGGCCACTTTTACACAGACACTCTAACACTGATAAAATGGGTGTTACATTTTATTATACATGTTTCAGGGTGACACTGCACCCAATCAACAAGGACCCTTTTCACACAAGATGCCTCCACCCAGTTCCTCTGGGTGGAGATGGGTGGCAGCATCTGTGTAAGCACCACTTGCGGTGGGTGTAGGTGGGTGTGTGCTCCCGCGCAACATCCATGGCCTTTTTTACACAAACGGCGCAGCAGCGCCAATGGGTGGAGATGGGTGCGGATGGGTGTGTGAGCACACCCAGTGAACACCCGGTGGCGCCGAGCAGGGAGATATTTACATGGGCAGCGCCGCAGGGGGTTGTGGGAAGGAAAGTGGAGGGGCCCGCAAACACCCAGCGCCCAAGCACCTATCCCGGGAAACACCCGGCAAACACCCATGCACGTACATGGACGGACGGGACCGGGAATGGCAGGGAAGCCCCGCCCGGCACAGCGACGGCACAACATGGCCGGTAGAGGGCAAACAAAGCCGCACAACGTGGCCCCACCCCCCAGCTGCCAGGACCCGTGCGGGCGGGGTGGGAGGGAGACGGGAGGATGACAACTGCTACAAAGGAGCCAGCTCCACACAGCCCCTGCACAGAGCCCAGACTGCCCGGCGCCAGGCCTCCCCTCCCCAACACACACCCACAGCAGAGCCGCACACACACAGCAGGCAGCAGAAGCAAACAGGGAAGGTCACACGGCCCACAGGGGGAAAATAAAGGGGGGGGAAGGGACCCACACAACACAGGCAACACCCCCACACACACACACCCAGAGGCACCCACACAAGGGGAGAGGTCACAGCAAAGCACAACACTGACACACCAGGAAAGGAACACACAAGCCTTTATTAAAAGATGGGGAACCAGCAACAGGGGGCAACAGCAACAGGGCAGGGAGGGGGATGGGGCAATAGAAGGAGGGGGAACAGCACCAGCAGAGGCAGGCCCGGGGCAGAACACCGGTCAATATGGCCAGTGACACCATGCGAGCGCTTGGCCTGCACACGGTTCAGATGGTGCAGCCGCTCCAGGATGAGCAGGAGGAGCTCCACCAACTCCCCCTGCTCCTGGATCCACTCCACGATCATGGCTTCCACTGAAGGGGACAGAGGGAGAGGAGACAGCCATCAGAGTGGGCTGCAGGCACCAAGGAACAGAATCCTCCATGGAGGGACATAGGCACAGGGCCCAGCAAAGCGGCAGCACACTCACGGATGCCATCGAACAGCCGCCCCGTCACCCGCATGTCCCAGGCCACCCGCTCCAGCTGCAGGACCATAGCCCCCCGGCGCAGAATCGCCAGTAGCACGACAACAGTAGCTGCAGGAGAGAAGGGACAGGACACTGGGGAATGCCCGCACCAACGGGCCCTGGGAGGGCCAGGGGCAGCGACACCACCAGGGGAACACCTCCGACACACAGAGTGCCACCACCCGGAAGACAACCCGGACCCCTGCACCAAGGGGGATCAGAGGAGCCAAAGCCCGGGGACAGCACAACCCCTACTCACGCTCAGCTGCCCAGCGCCCATGGTGCTGCCGCCCATCCATTGCCACCACCAATGACGGACCACACCAACGGGGAAAACCCTGAGGGGAGAGGAGGGGAGGGAGTGCCACACCAATGCACAGGTGAAGCCAGGGGGTGCCTAGCCGACTGCCCACCACCAATACCACCCTTCGAGCGACCCCAGGCAGCAGCACCCAGCAAGGAAGCAGCCAGGGTAAAACACTCCTCACAGCCGGTGCCCACCCCACAGGCCTAGAGCCCCCCAGTATACACAAAGCACACCCTCCCGCACACAACCACACAGATGGGGGCTGGAGGGCCACCAAAGGGGAAGGGACACCCAGACACCACAGCAGCAACAGAGGCAAGGCAGGACAGAACATCACAGAACAGAATTTTATTGGAGCTGGGAGAAAGCAGGCCCCCAAGCACAGACAGGCAGAGCAGGGGGGCACTGGGGAGACACAACAGGAGGGGACAGGAGCACCCACGTAGGGCGGGCGAGGACACCTGGCCAGCCCCAGCGGGAAGGGGCAGTAGTCACACAGAGGGGGCAGTGGGGTCTAGGGACTTCAGGCAGCAGCCAGCAGCGAAGCAGACGGCAGCGCACTGCCTGCTTGGAGGCATGGGGGGGTGGCACCTGTGCACCATTCTGGGCCCAAGTGTGGCAGCGAGTGGGTGGCGGCAAGGGGCAGCTCATGGATGGTCCAGTGAGTGCTCCCGGGGCGCCGACCCTGGCGCCAGACTCTCCCAGGCGAACAGATCTCTGTGGAAGCCTCAGGTGTGCATATGAGCATCCACCAGGTAGCATAGAAGGAGCGGATCTGCACCTGCGGCTGCAGCCCATACAGCTGGAAGGTCCCTCACCGATCGAAGGGCGGCGAGCTCCGCAGAGGTGGGGTCCCCGGTCCGTAGCAGGCCACCAACCTCAGGAGACAGCAAGCCCAGGTCCCACAGGAGGGACTCCACATCAGAGGGTGCGTGTGCGATGCCACGTGAATGCAGGAGACTGCTGGTGTACAGGGAAGCAACAGGGGGGCCCCCAGACAGCAAGGGAGGCCATACTCGGGTAGCTCCATCAGCAGNATCCACCAGGTAGCATAGAAGGAGCGGATCTGCACCTGCGGCTGCAGCCCATACAGCTGGAAGGTCCCTCACCGATCGAAGGGCGGCGAGCTCCGCAGAGGTGGGGTCCCCGGTCCGTAGCAGGCCACCAACCTCAGGAGACAGCAAGCCCAGGTCCCACAGGAGGGACTCCACATCAGAGGGTGCGTGTGCGATGCCACGTGAATGCAGGAGACTGCTGGTGTACAGGGAAGCAACAGGGGGGCCCCCAGACAGCAAGGGAGGCCATACTCGGGTAGCTCCATCAGCAGAATGGCCAACCACAGCAGCAGTGGGGCTCGCTCTGGGGAAGCAACAGGCAGGAGATGGAGGGATGCCACAACTGGGACATGCACACACTGAGAGGATACCCTTGCCCACAGATGGCATAGCATGCCAGAGATAGGCAGGCCCGCTGTGGCCAGGATGCTGCAACCCACACACAAGGCAGCAGGGATGCTGCATAGCTGCTGAGATAAGAAAGGGGGCCACGGCCAGGCATTGTTCCAGGGCATGGAGTCAAGCCAGGCACTGCATCCACAGTGGGCATTGCTGCAGCTTGCAAAGGTGGACCCAGGCTGGGAGGGGATGCCTGTGTGGTTGCAGAGGCAGGGGTACCCAAGGGTGCGCTCGGTCCCATTCCCCCCCCCGACGGCCATGTGGCCAGCCCGCTTGTGGGGATACGCATCCAGACCCGGCACCCACTTGCCACCCCAGCACACCCCCTACACAGCATCCTCTACACGGCACGTGCCAGCAGTGTGTGGCAGGGAGTGGGAAGCAGCAGAACCATGCTGCCGGGGGACGAGGGCCCATTGTCCAGGACCGTGCTGCTGCAACTCCTGGGCACAGGCTTCCTGCTGCTGCTCATGCTGCTCTGGCAGATTACCATGCTCTGCTTGCAGGTTCGCCGGTCCGCCCTCCTGGGGGCATGGCAGTGGAGGGCAGAAAACCTCAGGAGGGCAGCACTAGTGTGATGGGCAAGGGGGGCGTCCATCTGACGCCGCGCCCTGCTGGGCTCCGTGGCATCCCTGCACCAGTGTCCTGGGATGGGCCAGTGCCCCCATACCAACATGCCCAGTGAGGGGCAGCCCCACGCAGCTCTGAGGGGAACAGGGACAGCGTCTGCCACCATATTGCTGCCCAGGCAGCTGACCGCTGGCCAGCGCCGGACCCACACCCATGTCTGTAGGCCTGGAACCCCCTTCCAAACTGCTGGGCCCTACCCGCTACCTGTATCCGGCCCTCTATTCCATGTGTGGCCTACTGGGTCCAGGGAGTGGGTTCTCCAGCAGTGAGCTCCCTACTATTGCTGGTGGCAGCAGGTTGCGCTGGCCCCACACATGCCCACCAGCCAACACAAGCCAATTCGTGTGAGCAGGTCCAGCGTAGGGCTGATGTGACAGCAGCTGTTACCGCGCTGCGATTCCATTCCGCCATTTCGGAATTGCCCGCACCACACCGTGGGTTTTCTGCTAATATTCTGCTAATTCTGCCGGCATTCTGCAAATTCAGAAACTATCGGGAAAATTGTGGAATTGTCAGAAACTGTCGGAAGACCGCTTTTCCTCTATTTTGTGGCACTGGTGGAATGGCAAAAGTAACGGAAATGTCATGTTTCCGCTATTTTGTGAAGCCTGTGGAAGTAGCGGAATGAAATTAGAGGAACTGCGGAAGTAGCGGAATGAAACTAGCAGAATGAAAGCCTCTGCCATGCCATACCACTAATTGTGGAAACACTGTTTCTGGCGTAAATAGCTACCGCTGTGACATTCCACTGCAGCCCTAGTCCAGCGCACATCTGTTCCTGCCACCTCAACTGCATGAGGCATCGCTGGTCTAGCCTCTGGCCCCACCAGCTGGCCAGGGGGTGCACATAGCCCCCAACCTATCGGTGCCCCCCTGAACGCCGCACAACGCCCCCCCATGTCCCTGGACAGAGGAAGCGACAGCAAGGTATAGGTACAACACCTTTATTGGAGGGGACATGTACAATGGAAGGGGGCGAGGGTCAACATCTGGGGCAGCTTCTCCCCCTCTTGGCCGCACCACCGGGGCTTGCTGGTTGGTGTTCCCTGGCCTCAGCTGACCACAGGGCTCTCCGGGTTGATGGTCCAGCCTTCCTGTCATTCACTGGCCGTTCCCCACCAGCCTCCGCTGTTGGTCCCTGCTTGGAGGAGCAAGAATGGGTTATGGGATCACCCTGTGCACTCACCTCTTTCCCTTGTCGGTGCACGGGCACTTAGGTGCCCCATAGGGGTCCAGGGAGCCCCCTACTCCCCACATGAGCATGGCATGTGCCGTAGGGCGCTCCCTGAAAGTGCCCCCCGGGACAGGCCGCCCATGGTATCACAGCACCTGCCCAGTGTCAGTGGGATGGGGCAGGAAGGGGGGAAAGCGCCACACACTCACACTTCTCACACACCAGGGAGCTCTGCGGTCGGATTGCGGAGGAAGGAAGCCCATCAGGATAGTAGGTGGGTCTGTTCATGTGCTTACGCACTCTGAACATCGACCCCTATCATCATCGGGCGCAGAGCTGGATGCAGGGACAGGGAGGTCAGCCACTCGACTCTCACTCGGTAGGGGAAGGTTCAGGATGGTGCGTGAGGAGGGTGCAGGGTCCACGGGGATGGGGACCAGGTTCCACGGGGGAGGGTACACGGGGCTACCACACACAACAAGAGGGGAACGGGGAAGGACCCAGG
>QEPC01014254.1:5022753-5072892 GCA_003113815.1 Sphenodon punctatus | reverse complement strand
AAAGTTGGGTGCTGTTCTGCGATGACGGTCTGCGTAGTGTTTGTACTGTTGACGGGCCTTTGTTAATGTGGTCTTAGCAAGAGAGTGTACTTGTTGCAACTGTTGCGCCAGGGCTCCTGCTGCTGGTACCGTAGGCGAAGGGAGTACGGGAAAGTTCATTTGCGGATGGTATCCATACGTAATGAAGAAGGGGGAGTTCCCCACGGATGCATTTGGCGCATTATTATAAGTGAACTCTGCTAGCGGCAGCCAGGTATATCAGTCGTCCTGCAGGTAACTTATATAACATCGGAGGTATTGCTCCAGATTTTGATTCACCCTCTCCACTTGCCCATTTGCCTGTGGGTGGTATGCAGTAGTGGGTTTCAATTGTACTTGAAGGGTTTTGAATAGCGCAGTCCAGAAGCGTGAGACGAACTGCATCCCTCGGTCGCTTACAATTTCTGCAGGCCATCCGTGGAGTTTCACAACATGTCGTATGAAGAGCAGTGCAGTGCGATAAGCGGTAGCCCTTTACATTCAACAAAATGAGCTAATTTTGAGAAGTGGTCAACTATGACGAAGACCGTGTTGTATCCTCGTGATGGAGTTAGTTCTACAATGAAATCGAGACCGATAGTCCTCCAGGGTCCTGAAGGTGTTTTTGTAGTCGTTGCAGTACTTGTCGCACATGGCTCACATGTTGCTCATATGAAGTGGAGTATATCAAGATGTCATCCAGATAAGCTATTACAAACGTGTCCAGAATATCTCGTAGGATATCGTTAATAAGGTGTTGGAAGGCGGCAGGAGCATTTGCCAACCCAAATGGCATCACCAAGTATTCAAAATGCCCGTAGCGAGTGCGAAAGGCCGTCTTCCATTCGTCTCCGTGACGCACGCGTAGTAAGTTATAGGCTCCGCGGAGATCCAGTTTCGTGAATAACCGAGCCCCTTGGAGCCGGTTAAGTAACTCTGGGATGAGGGGGAGAGGGTAGCGATTCTTGACCGTTACACTGTTTAGTCCCCAATAATCTATGCAGGGCCTCAGGCCCCCGTCTTTCTTCGGTACGAAAAAGATAGGTGCCCCTGCTGGTGAGGGTGAATGCCAGATAAAGCCATTGTGGAGAGCCTCTTCAAGGTAGGCACGAAGTTCAGTAAGTTCAGGGTTTGAAAGGGCGTAGATACGACCAAAAGGGGGCTCTGTCCCCGGCAGCAGCTCGATAGGGCAGTCGTACGGGTGGTGCGGGGGTAGTTGCGCCGCCCGGGCCTTGCTGAATACCTTTTGAAATTCCTGATATTCCTTTGGAAGGGGCTGCAGGGGCTTTTCCACAAGCGTACCGACGATCTTAGGTGCTAGGCTTGGGGGGGCTGGCGTGAGGCAGTTCTGGACACAGTGCAGAGAGGAGAAATGCAATTGTCATTGTGCCCACTGAATCCGGGGTTCGTGCAGGGTCAGCCAGGGGAGACCTAACACGATAAGAAAAAGGGGTGTGCAAACTACATCAAGAGTGAGGAGTTCTTGATGGTTCCCTATAGCGCATGGCAGTGGAGTGGTCTGTTGCCTCACTGGGCCTGAGATAAGGGGAGAACCGTCGATATTATGGACGGCTTCGGGGCGCTCCTTAGTGCATGTTGACACCCCATGACGATATACTAGGGCAGCATCTATAAAATTTGCAGATGCCCCAGAATCCACTAAGGCCCACACCACCAGGGCCCGACATGGGGCGAGGGACAGGGTGACGGGCACCCATAACTGTTGAGGAGCCTGCGACATAAGGGAAGGGGCGATCTTTATGGTCGGGCGGTCCCCTGTTTGTCCCGGCCCTTGGCATTTCCCGGCTGGCGTCGAGAAGGCGGCAGAACCGGGCATTCGTGGATAAAGTGGCCCGGCTGACCACAATAGAAGCACACCCGGGAACGCCGACGCCGATCCCTTTCTTCGGCGGTAAGGGGACCCCGGGATGCCCCCAGCTGCATGGGTTCCGGATCTGGTTGGGACTGCCCACTTGTCGTAGGAGCCGGGAACGGGATGGATGCTGGCCGGATCGGGAAGGCCCTATTGTCTTGCCGCCTCTCCTTTCGTCTCTCTGTCAGCCGGGCATCAATCTGGAGAGCGAGGGTCGCTACCCCGGTCCAGGTATCCGGGAGGGCAACATAGGCCAGCTGATCCTTTAACTCGTCTGCTAGCCCCTTCCGAAAATGGGCTCGCAGGGCCCCCTCTGACGATTGCAGCTCCAGAGCCAGCTGCTGGAACAAGGTAATATACTCTAGGAGGGGCATACGGCCTTGTCTTAGCGAGAGTATTGAGGCCTCCGCGTCCCTGTGACGGTGAGGGTGGTCGAAGAGGAATTGGAACTCTCGTATGAATCCCTTGTAATCCGTCAAGAGGGGGCTTTTACTGGTTAACAGGTTGGTGGCCCATTCTAGGGCCACCCCCCCTAGGTTGCCAATTACAAAAGCCACCTTAAGGGCTTGCGTATCGTAAGTGGCCGGCTGGGTGGTGAAGGTGAGCTCGCAGAGAGCCAAAAATTCCTGGCAAGTTCTGCGTTCCCCCAGGAATTTTTTTATTTGGGGCCCCCGGGGCTCCCGTCGGGTTACTGGGAGGCCCGGGGCTGGCAGGGGAGGCAGCGCCATCGCTGCTGCCCCCTCTACCTCCACCGCCCCTGATGGGGGTGCCAGCAGGACGGCCACAGGTGGGGCCGCAGCCTGCTGCTGGGCGACGGTGGTTGCTAATTCCGCATGTTGGTCCTGCAGTTCTTTGATCTGCATGGTCAAGGTCTGCACCGCGTGCACTAGTTTCCCTATTTCTTGAGCAATCTCCATACTGGGCTACTGGGCGTGGCGCTCAGGCCGGTGAATCTGTCAGTGGGATGGGGCAGGAAGGGGGGAAAGCGCCACACACTCACACTTCTCACACACCAGGGAGCTCTGCGGTCGGATTGCGGAGGAAGGAAGCCCGTCAGGATAGTAGGTGGGTCTGTTCGTGTGCTTACGCACTCTGAACATCGACCCCTATCATCATCGGGCGCAGAACTGGATGCAGGGACAGGGAGGTCAGCCACTCGACTCTCACTTGGTAGGGGAAGGTTCAGGATGGTGCGTGAGGAGGGTGCAGGGTCCACGGGGATGGGGACCAGGTTCCACGGGGGAGGGTACACGGGGCTACCACACACAACAAGAGGGGAACGGGGAAGGACCCAGGCGGGAAGGGGGGAAGTCATGGGAGAGGGGAGCGGGGCTCTCTTGCTGCTGGGACCACCGCCGTGCCGTGAAGCGGCTGCGGCGGCTGACACCCAGTCATGTACTGTGGCACCGTGCAGGTACACATGCCCCTGATAATGGCTGTCGCTCCCTATCCCATGTACTGTGTGTGCTCAGTGTGGGTTCCACAATGTGTTCCCTACCGGGGTCCCACCTCACGCAGTTCCCCGGATTCCCAATGGGGCCCCCCTGGTGTTGCACCCCACAACCCCCGGCGGCCCGGGGTGCTGCGGCCTTACCTGTGGGGGTGGAGTGGTCACCATAGGCAGTTGCTTGACCTGGGGTGCATGGTCTTGGAGTGAGGGCATTGCCGCCCAGTGGACGGGTGAGGTGGCAGCAGAGGTGGATCTACAGGGGGTGCAGGCTGGATGGGTGGCCCCCCAAGTGGGTCCAGCTGCCCCATGTGGGGGAGGGGGACCCCGTGGACCAGGCCTGGATAGGGTTTCTTCTGGGGGAACCACAGGTGGCTGAGGTGCAGGGGCAGGGGCACCGGCACCAGTGGGAAGCTGCCATGGTGTTGGTCGGCTGCTGGACCTCCATCCGTAGCATGGCATGGACTGTCGCGCTGGGGGTCATGCCGCAGGGCCTCCATGGCCTCCCCCATGAGGTCCATGAGCCGTGCGGCCTGACCCTACAGCCTGTCACAGGCGCACCACTGCTCGCCTTGGAGGTCAGCAGCCTGGCACCTGTCCCAGAGGTGCTCGGTGTGGGACCAGGCCATCATGGCAGCCAGGATCTCCCGGTCCCTGTCCCCCTCCCCTCTGATGAGCTCCCTGGTGAGCACGAGCTTGCGGGAGCGCACCTCGGCTAACCATTGTGATTCCACCAGCAGCTCCCTGCCAAGGTCCTCCCCTGCCCTGCCCTCTTGTGGGATCACCCACCGGCCACAGATCTCTGCAGGTGGGGCCCGTATCTGTCATGTGTTCCATGGGGGCCACTGTGGGTCCAACTGCCTTTCTCACCTGCCCCCACCACCCCACCCCTGTTGGGCCCTGCTGCTTGTGGTTACTCGCCCCCGGGTGGCCTCCCCCTGTACCTCTGCCCCCCCTCCGCACCCAGGCCCTCCAGGGCCCGTGTGCCCTGCCGTGGAGGGTAGCCCACCTGGTGATGGGGGTGCTGCCGGGCCCCCTTGTCCTCCTCCTCCTCCTCCTCTGCGACCTCCACCTCGTGCACATCCAGGCTGGCTTGAGCTGCAATGGGAGGGGGTACCATTACTGTTTACTGGCCCTACAGCAGCTCTGTCTGGGTCAGTCCCTCCCCCAACCCCTCCGGCCCCGCTGGGGCAAGCATACCTGGATCCTGTTCCTCCACATCCTAGGGGCCATCCCGGGTCTCACTTGCTCCGTGCGTACCCCCTGTCCCTGTGGCCGGATGGCCTGTGGGTCTTGTAGGTGCACGCGGAGTGTGTTGGTCCGGCGCTTGAATCCCCGGGGCATCTCCTCCCCCTGTGGGATGGAGCTGTTCCCTCCTGCTTCATGGCCGGCCTCGCCATGGGCACCCTCCCCCCTTGCTCTGTGGGGTCTGTCGGGGGGGAGCTACATGGTGGCCCTGCGCCTGCCCCTGACAAAGGCGCTGCCGTGTGTGCGGGAGGCCACAATGTTCCCGTCCATGCAGAAGAACTTGTCCAGCTCCTCCTGGAACTTGGCTGTGTACATGGCCTGGCCGGACTTGAGATTATTGTCCCTAATATGTTTATTTTATTTTATTTATTTTATTTCATTATATTTATATGCTGCCCTCCATGCCTACGGCATCTCGGAGTGGCTTCCAGCATAATATAAAACAATTTTTAAACATAAAAAATCCACATTATCATAATTAAAACAAATTTAAACCCCCCTCCATGAAAATTAACCACCCCACCCCACCCTCCCCTCTGAAGGCCTGGGCGAACAGCCAAGTCTTACAGATACATCGAAAGGCCAACAGACCCGGGCCAGGCGAGCCTCCTCCGGGAGCAAGTTCCACAACCACGGCCCAGCCACCAAGAACACCCTCTCCATTGTGCCCCCCCCCGTCTTACATGGGGGACCTCCAGAAAGGCGCCCCCGGTGGACCAAAGGGATTGCTCTGAGGTGCAGAGGGTGAGGCGGTTCCCAAGATATGAGGGGCCCAGACCCTTCATATCCGGACCTCAAGTCCTTTGCCTGCTGTATGCATTGGGTTACATCTCTATGGTACCCCTGCCACTGCATCTCCTGGGCAATGGCTTCATAGACCTGTCTGGTCTTGTAGCTTCACACCAGGTTGTGCTGGACCCTTTCGGACCCCCACATGCGTATGAAGTCCCTGACCTCCTGCCTGGACCAGGGCTCCCTCTTTTGGGACCCACGTGTGGGGATGACCGGCTTGGTGGCATGGGGCCCGCCCTGTGGATGTGGACGCTGTGGTGGTGGTTGTGTCCTGTTGGGGGTAGTGAAATAGGGGTTACTATGGCTCCTGCTGTCTCGCTCCACCCACCCGTGGGGCCTGCCCCCCCTCCCCCCCTGGGGTTCCCTTTTGCTCACCTGACTGTCTGGGAGGCCGTCCTTGGCCATCCTCCCGATGGTGCGGTGCTCTGTTGTCTGGGAACTGTCCTGCGGGGAACGGGGGCACGGGTTGTGCTGCTTCCCCCTGCCCTTTGTTCCCAGGCCCATTGGTGGGACCCAGGGCACAGCCCCCCCCTCCTGGTGTGTGTGTGTGTGTGCCCTTACGTTCACCTTGCTCTCGCTGCTGCTCCTTGGGCCATGCCCTTGGGAGATGCTGGGCTGGGGGTCATCAACTAGGTGGGCCATCGGTGCGGCCCCTCTGCCCTGTGCCAGGACACGTGAGCCATGTTACTTCCTGANGTCCCCCATGTGGGGCAGCATTGGCTCCCTTGGCCTTCTCGTAGGCCTTCCTGTTCACCATCATGGGAGCCCGCGCGCATGTGCCGTGGATTGTGCCTTCTGCCTGGGGTGCTTCCCCCCCTGCACCGCCTTGCTGGGGCATCTCCCCCCCAGGTGCCCCGGAGTCCCTGTGTTCACCTGGCCCCTTCCCCCATGTGGGGCAGCATTGGTTTTCATTGCCTTCTCGTGGGCCTTCCTGGTCACCATTGTGGGAGCCCGTGTGTGTGTGCTGTGGTTCCTCCCTCCTTTACGGGCTCTCGGCCAGATGTCTGGCATCCCCCCACCCTGTGGGCATGTCTGCGTGGTGGCGCGTGTGTGCCCCATGGCGCCAGCACGGTGGGGCTCTGCGGGTTCATTTCACGTGGGTGTGGATGTTTTGGCTTTTACATGGACGCTCGGGTGTTGAATACCCATCTTCACACATCTCCACCCACCTCCACCCACGGAGGCCTCTGGCTCCCTCGCGGCTGCTCTGTGGGTGTTCGCGGGTGTTGGCGAGTGGGTCGGGCATACGCCCCCAGCCACCCGTGGAAATTTACATGGACGCTCTCCCACCCATCTGGTGGGTGTTTCCGGGTGTTTGTGGGTGGGTGGCATCCGTGTAAAAGTGGCCCATCTCCACCCACCACCCACCCACAGAGCAATCAGCAGTGGGGTCCATTGCTCCATGGGTGGGTGGTGGGTGGAGATGGGTGTTGCTCGGGAGCACGCCCCCACCTTCACCCACTGCAAGTATTGTTTACACAGATGCCTCCACCCAAAGAAACTGGGTGGAGGCATCTTGTGTGAAAAGTGCCCTTGTTGATTGGCTGCATTGTCGCCCTGCAACATGTATAAAACACCCATTTTATTGGTGTATGAGTGTCTGTTTAAAAGCGGCCAATATGCACGAGAAATCCACAAGTGTATTAATTTAAAATGCTATCACATTTCTCTAAAAAGAACATGTTTAGTATATGCTCCAACTTCGTCTAACATCTGCCTTGGGCTCATGAAGCCATAAGGTGATGCTGGTGGGGTGCGGTCAGTGATCTGGGAGAGGGAGATGCTCCCATTATTGGGGGTGTCTGCCCTCTATTGGTTCCATCTGTGCAGAGACTGGGGGTGCTCCTGGATTCTCAGCTTCGCCTGGATTCTCAGGTGTCAGCTGTGGCCGGGAGCGATTTTTGCCAATTACATCTGGTGAAGAGGCTCTGCCCATATGTCTCAGACTCTTATCTGGCCACTGTCATCCATGCATTTGTCACCTCGGGGCTGGACTATTGCAAGGCGCTCTACGTGGGGCTGCCCATGGTGACGGTTCAGAAGCTGCAGCTGGTGCGAAATGCTGCAGCCATCTCCTTTTGGGGATGGGCTGCAGGAACTGCACATTTCTGGTTCTGCACTGACTGCCTATTGCCTTCCGGGCCTGATTCAAGGTGCTAGGTTTGACTGTTAAAGCCCTACACAGCCTGGACCCTGCTTATCTGAGGGATTGCCTCACCCCCCTGGGCTGCCCCTGCAGTCGTCTGGGAGACGCCTTCCTGAAGGTCCCATGCTATCAGTGGATCTGTACTGACAGGAGGGCGTTCTCGTGTGTGGAAGGATAGATAGATAGATAGATAGATAGATAGATAGATAGATAGATAGATAGATATGTGCATATCTGCACTGTTTGAAGTCTGCAGAGAAAGTGAAGCACATCATTACTTTTAACAAGTTCGGGTTCACTGCTTAAAAGCTCTACATTTATTGCATTTGTATTTGCTTTATTGAGTTTTTACAACTGATGGCAAATCTGCAGTGTCTGAGTTTTAATTTGATGTGTGTAGGCTGTGTGATTGCAAGTACCTAACAAAATTCTTATACAGTGGCAAATGTTTAACAAATCATTAAGGAATCCTGTTTTGCAATCTTAACGTATTAATAAACAAGTTTTGGTAGAAGGGTGTAAATTTCCAAAGGAAGAAATGGCACTTTGGGTACCCAAAATTACTTAAAGACTTAAGTGCTACTTGCACTTGTAAATAGTACAGATTCTTTTTATATATGGTTATACTTTATTTCTAGACTCCTTTGTTTTGCTTTTATTTTGTTCTCTGAAATTTACAGAGCACAGTTCATTCGTTTCTGTGTTTTCTTTGACAGCACATTGGAAACAACATTTGACAGCACTGTCACAACTGAAGTGAATGGAAGAAATATACCGAGCCTGCCAAGCCGATCTACACCAGTGACTTGGAGGCTTGGCCAGTCCAGTCCTCGGCTTCAAGCAGGAGACGCCCCATCCTTAGGTGGTGGTTACCCTCGCAGTAGTGCTAGCTGTTTTATACACACTGACCCCTCACGGTTCATGTATACCACACCTCTTCGACGCGCAGCTGTTTCTCGTCTTGGGAACATGTCCCAAATTGACATGAGTGAAAAAGAAACTGGTGATCTGGACATGTCATCTGAAATTGACGTTGGAGGTTACATGAGTGATGGGGACATTCTTGGGAAGAGCCTCAGAGCGGATGACATCAACAGTGGGTAAGTGGGATTTTTTCCCAGATGGCATCACAATGGGTATGGAGGTAAATTTAACTGAATTTTACATAAGAATTCTATCAATAGTTAATGTTGGATTGTGACTACTACAGAACTATAGCCATGTTTTACCCCTTTAAAATCCAGTTCTTCTCCTAATTGAAGTAACAAGAGGTTTGCTATTTGTTGGGAACCTGGGTCAAGCAGATACCAATGAGCAGTCAGAATCAGCAGGGTCAGAGGATAAGCCAGGACTAGAAAAGTGTGCTGAACTGGAGTAACAGGATTAGAGGTGCATCAAGCCAGAGTTTGGAGACCTGGCAAATACACCTGTTTCAGAAAGCCTGGTTCAGATTAATCTGGAATTCTGAAGTGAGAGGAGAGCAGAGTCTTGGTATGAGCCTGGGACAGGATCTAGGCAGGAAGCTGGGAACACACACTGAGGTGTACAAGTAACTGCCATTTTAAAATTTATATTATACAATGCCCTACAGAATACCTGTTCTCGAGATCAACCTCAGCAATTATACAGCCTGACCCAGGAAAGCCTTGACATTATATGGAAGGGAGGTGACTAGTCTCTGGAGAAATGTATTTGAAGCTAGTGGGTAGGGGGATGTTGATTTAGGATGTACAATTTTTAAAGACATCTGGCCAACTTGCCGGTGCACCCCCCAATGAGACACAGAGGCAGTACTTGGTTTATACTTGGCCGCACTTTATTCAAACATATTCAACCAGGCCAGTGGGTGATTGCACCAGCAATATGGGTCCAGTATGCTAGCTACTTAATTCTTATTAACTCGGGTACTGACCGGGCTGTGCCCTCCCATGTCAGTACTCCCAAACTGAAATCCCCCTTCGACAGCACCCTGGCTCTGGCTGAAGGGGAACAGGCCCAACGATGGGCTTGAGTAAGGAGCTGAGTACCCGCAAAACCAGCAGACCGTGCATGTACTTACTGACCCCGCCTGGTACAGCTCCCAGGTGGTGATGATCCCAGTGCACACTGCTCTCCCCTCGCACTGGGTGTCACTTCCCCATCTCTTAAGGAGATGACTCATCTTATCCTATTCTTACCTATTTATCCTACTTTAGCATACTGGACCCCCGTCAAGTGCGAAAATCATTCGCATTATCATCCCTTGGATCAGTTGTTCCAATTACCAAATTCCAATTACTTCAATTATAATTGCCTTCACATCATTACTTTGTTTATCTGATTAAAGGTTAATTGGTAATTATTATAATTAGTTTCCGAATTCCCGGTTACCAAAACAACCTATTTAACCTATTCTGCACTATTGAAGGGGCGAAACAAGCAACCCTTGAATTAGGCTAGTCACCAAAATTCCCCTTCAGCTCCTTAATGGCAACCGGTAAAACCACAGTGCTAGAGGTGAGGTGGGTGGGGCTGAATTCTCCGTGTTCCGCGCTTAATGCCATTTCCTTGCAGCCCGGATGGCTCTGCCCTCCCTAAAAAGGGCGGGTCCATTCCTTTCCTCGCTGCGCGGCTCTTCTGCGCATGCGCTCCCTCTAGTTGCTATAGCAACTCCTTTTACCGGCACGGGCGCTCTACCGCGCTCTGCCGGGCCCTTCCCCCAAGCTACTGCCCGTGTCCCCCGACAGGAGCTCGGCAATTACCCTGTCACCGCCATTAAGGCGGCGAAGGGGACTTGTCCCTAAAATAGCATTGCTTGTAGGAGACTACATGACTCATCCCAGGAGAAAATAGCGAGCCTAGGAGAAGAGGAAGATAGCTCAGAATGATGTAGGGAAACAGTTCAATTGAAGTAGGAGAAAGGGTTGTAGCAGTTCCAGTACTGTGATCTCTGAATTTTACTTTCCCATAAAGAAAAATATAAATAATTCTGTTGCTTGTTATATATCCTAGCTTAAAAAAGAAGGAAGCCTTTTAATACTTGATATTAAATGTATTAATTAGTTCATCACTTTAGAGAATGAATTAAGTTGTCCTGTATTTGTTTTCATCGGTTAGGAGTGTGACTCGGTAAATGGTAGCAAGTAGATAACATTTACAGCAAGCATAATTTCAAGTATAGTGCCTATTTTTTAAAAAAATGAGTTAATAAGCTCTGAAAATTCAAGATTCATTCAGGCATGTTAAGTCTTATCTCTCTTTTCACTTTAATTACTTTAAACACTTGGGGATGGGAATCCAGCAGTAATTAGGAAATGGTATGAACAAGGCCTGTTTCACATGTTAAACTTCTCTAGTAAGGCACTTATTCATATAAGAAAAAAAAAATCTTGGCAGGCTGGTTTGTGCTCCATTTTCTTTCCTTTTCAATGCCACAAACACACAATTTGCTGCATAATTCAGATCACTATATAAATTTGCCTCAGAATCTAAGCTTTCATTTTAAATAAATAAATTAAATGTCTAGCCTGTGTTGTTGTGAGGAAAACTTGGCACATCAGAATCAAAAGCGAGGTGATGCAGTTATATCTACAAAGAAACAGTCTCACCATAGATCTACTCATTTTTCATAATAGGAACCATATTCTGTAGCAGAGAGAATGTGCTGCAAGCTATTCCCCTCCCATATATATTCTCATTTGTCCCATCTTACCTTCCAATTTATATTTTCCAGAGAGAGTGTGTGTTGTTGCCATGTTGGTCCAAGCGACAGAGAGGGAAACAAAGTGGTTTGAATGATATATTTTATTGGACCAACTGCTGTTGGTGGAAATAAGCAACATGTAGAGGGTAGCCAGTCAAAATATATCAACTGAGCAAATATAGGGCAGGTATATATAGGAGGCATGGAATGAGTGGGAGTGGATAAGACAAGGTAACTGGTGGGAGGGGTGTTTAGAGAAAAAAGAGAGAGACACCAGAGAGATGCCACTGCTAACACCTACTGGATGCGGGTGAGAGGCACATGACACTCACAGCCCTACAAATGGGTCTATTGTTTCTTTTGTTATCACCCATTGTGTTAATGAACATTTGAGTTGAAAGAGAGCTGTAGTTGACCTATATTTGTTCTATTGCAGTGGAATTGATTTCAGTGTGCCTGAGACATTGGAGATACCTGGTGTCTAGATTTGCCTCGAATAGCTTCAGTTATAGCTGTTCTAGATCTTCATTGATTGCATAGGTCCTTACTTCACTGCTGCTGCTAATAGCCCTTTGCAAATCCCAGTCCCTGTAATTAGGGCCGCTTGTCGTGCTTCATAAACAAGAATGGGGCAAGGAGTGCAGCCAGCACCAAAGGACTGCAGCCCATGGGCTGCAACAGCCAAAAAGCAGAAAGAAAAAGGCCCCAGCATCAAGCCTGCACTGGCCAGGGTTGCCTGGCAACAGGCTTCGCTGTCACAAAAAGAAGAGTCATGATCTGGGGAGAGAGCTCCTCCCCTTTTAAGTTAGTTGAGGTGGGATCTGAACAACATCTGCAGTTTGCAGGCAGGAGCCAAGACAGCAGCACCCATCCTCCCTCCCTGTAGCGCTGTGGGTTTGTACCAGTTGGCATTTGGGACCAGGAAGTCATTTTTACAGGAACGCTGATTGAGCACCTAGGGTTCCTGGTTTTCGCCTTCCTCACAGTGAGAGCACTAATTTGAACTGATTGGCATTTAGTTGTAGTCACCGGGTTGGGGTGTGGCTGAGGTTTTATACTCATATTGTCGCACTCGTTGCAGGGGTCCAGTACTGTTGTTGTTTAAACAGAGAATTAAGTAGATTGGGAGTCATCTCCTTATGAGATGGGGAGGCAACACTTGACGCAGAAATAGGGCACAGCAAGCACTGGAGTCGCATCCCTGGGAGGGGTGCATTTTGAAGCAGGCAAGGTGTTACCGGGGTAGGGGGACAAGGGGCACACACGTTCACCCTGCCACTGGGGATCGAGGTCAGAGCGAGGAGCGACCGGAGACGAATGCCCGTCAGGATAGTGTTTGGGCTTTCACCTCTAATTAAAGAGAATGAGCCCCTATCATCATAGGGCGCTGCTGACCTCGAACCCAAGGCTGCCCCGCACGCGCTCGCACACTCAGCACACCCACGGGGCTTGGGGCGTGGGGAATCCACCCCTGGGGGTGCGGGGCCCAGGAGGGGGAAAAGGAGAGGGGAAACAGGCACTCACCTCCGAAGTCTTAGGGTACCAATACAAGGAAGGGGCAGGGCACTCACGCTCTCACGCAATCCACGCTCACAGNTGAATCCTGACAAGACGAAGGTGATGTTGGTGGGTAACGCGATGGAGATGGTGTCCACCATTATTGATGGGGTCTGCCCTCCACTGGTCTCCCAGGTACGGAGTCTGGGGGTGCTCCTCGATGCGCAGCTCCACCTGGATGTCTGGGTGGAGGCTGTGGCAAGGAGTGCTTTCCGCCAATTACATCTGGTGCGACGGCTTTGGCCGTATGTTTCAGACTCCAACCTGGCCACTGCTATCCATGCTTTCATCACCTCTCGATTGGACTATTGTAATGCGCTCTATGTGGGGCTACCCATGGTGACGACTCAAAAATTTCAGCTGGTGCAGAATGCAGCAGCCTGTCTCCTGGTGGGACTGGGCTGCCGGGAGCATATTACACCGGTGCTCCGTTCTCTGCACCGGCTGCTGGTAGTTTCAGGGCCCGATTCAAGGTCTTGGTCTTGGCCTATAAAGCCCTAAATGGCCTGGACCCTGGCTATCTGCGAGACCGCCTCACGCCCCAGGTACTGAATCGGCCCCTGCAGTCATCTGGGGGTGCCCTGCTCAAGGTCCCCCGGGTTTTCCAGGGGGCCACACAGGGAGGGCATTCTCCGTGGCAGCGCTGTGGAACTTCCTTTTGGTGGGGGTCTGGTTAGCCCTGTCTCTCCCCTCTTTTTGAAGAAGTTGTAAGACCTGGCTGTTCCGCCAGGCGTTTGGCGGGGGAGATGGGTGATGAGGTGGGGGGATTGGGTTGGGTATTTTTTCTCCTTTTATGAATTGTTTTAGTTGATGTTTTTATTGATTGTAAGTTGCCCCAAGCTGCCTGTGGCAGAAGGGGCGGGGTAATAAATCTTTTAAATAAATAAATAAACAACCCCCACCCCCATCCAACCCCAACCTTCCCACTACCCATCTCCCCCACCAAAAGCCCTGCAGAACAACCAGGTTTTACATTGACACCTGAAGGAGCAAGAGGAGGAGGGACAAGGGTGGGGGCAGAGGAGGAGTGAAGCTCCAAGACAGGAGTGTGGCTGGATACAAGAGTGGAGAGAAATGGGGGAGCAAGGCCATGAAGAGCCGTGAAGGTGAAGACCAGGAGCTTGTGCTGAATGCGTTCCCGTAGGGGAAGTCAGTGTAGGGCAGAGAGGAGGGGCTGAACGTGGTCAAAGCGACGGGCAAGGTGGATGATTTTGGTAGCAGAGCGTTGAATGGAGATGAGAGGGGCAAGATCAGAGCAGGGGAGGCCCGTAAGGAGGAAGTTGCAGTAGTCAAGGCAAGAGATGACTAAAGCATGGAGTAGGGTTTTTACGGTAGCAACAGTAAGGCACGGCCAGATTTTAGCAATATTATAGAGAGCGAAGTGACAGGATTTAGCAACAGCCTGGATCTGAGGCTTAAAGGAGAGGGAGGAGCCCTGCTTGCTTAAAGGAGACACAAAGCCCTGCTATTTTCTCTAATTCTGTGGGGCCTGCAGTGGCCCCCGTTTTCCCCAGGGCAGAGTGCGGGGGCCCAAATAGAACCACCACTAGGGTCCTACAGAGAGTGCCCATGAGGGATTCTGAGCCAGTAGTAAATAAATGAGGTTGTGTGGCCTTCAAACTTTTCACAGCAACTTCCAGCACTAGAGAAAGCCAGTGTAGTGTAGTGGCGAAGGGGCTGGACTTGGATGTGGGAAGCTGGGGTTCAAATCCCACCCTAGTCAAGAACTCACTGGGTGCCTTTGGGAAAGTTGCAGCCTCTTGGCCTCATTTCCCCATCTGTAAAATGGGAGTGTGTGTGTGTGTCCTTGTGTTCCCCTCACCCGTGTCCACCTTAGATTGTAATGCCACTGGACAGGGACCCATCTTCAAAAATTTGTGATTGTATAGCGCTGTGTACGTCTATTAGCACTATAAAAATGAGGAGGAGGAGGAGTAGTAAATTTCCAGGATCTGAAAAAGTGTTGAAACAAAAGCTGGGATCTCACAATTTTACCACAAGTCTCACGTCTTTTCACCTTTAACAACCCCACCACCATCATCACAAGAATTACCAGCCCCGACTTCCTTAACTTTCACTGTGTTCTGGCCTGCCTACCCAACGTGCCTCTCTGCCCTGCTGTAGAAGGGTTATGGCACCTTGGTTTCTCTTTGCGCCACACTGCCCTCTCTCATGTGTAAATTGCATACACTACCACAAACAGCCAAGGCTGATATGGTTCTCTTCAGACCTATGGGTCAGACCCAATAAATCTTGCTTCTGCTTGATCTGTGGGCTAACTGGAAGGACACTTTTTAGGGCAGTCTGCAGCCACTTTTTTTGGAAAATAATCAGTGTTCTTTTAATAATCATTTCCATTTGCCAGACCAAGGCCACTACTCTGTTCTGTTCTGAGGACTTTCATTCTTCTCATTAGGGGAATGAAAAAGCTACTTCCTGCTCTTTGAGACTTCTGGGTCCCCTATTCATTCACTGCAGCGTGTTCCATGAAACTCCATTCCAAAAGCCCTTCTCTCAATGACTTTTTGGACTCTCGTTCTTTATGGTCCTGCCATCTGGCCTGAGAAAGCTACAGTAATAATCCATTGAGAGGGTCTGAGTGCATCTCCCTTTCTCTAGTCAAGTGCCTGTAGCAAACTAATCTCCGTCCACGGTCACAAAAGAGACTGAACTGGAGAGCTGAGATGAAGTTTACAGTCTGCACAGAAACTGAAGAACAGCCCTTGCAAGAGGAGTCTGTTCATGGCGAGCTCGTCTCTCAAAGCATGAACTACATAGTCTGTGGCACAGCAAAGCCAAACCTTCACACCGACGACGCATTTGCTCCCCCTCACCCCCCAAAAGTCACCATCTGTGGTAGGGCGGCCCTGGGCTGTAGCGTTTGTTTGTCAGGGTCCTCGAAAACCAGATGCCGTCACTACCACGTGCAGGTTTATTACAGTGCAAAAAATCCAAACATACCAAAATTCCAAATACTTTTCACTAAGCCAGTCTGGACATTCTTCCAAAGCCAGCCTCCAACTACAGAACTCCTTCTCTAGTCCTCACCAGACAGACTGGCTTTCCAGCAGAACCTTCTCTGCCTTATATCTAGGGTGGCCATACACCCCTGCAACATGTATTTTTTATAAGCGACCTCTTTTAAAGGGGAGGTATGGCCACCCTACTTATATCCCCAGGAGGGTTGTGGCCTGTGGAGGCAGCCAATTCCCTTAAAAGGACAGTCATTCTAGCTATTCAGGAGGGCTGCACCCTCACCAAGACTTAATCCAGGTCCTAGTTCTGCAGCCACTTAGGGCCAGCTGTCGCACTATCTATAAGTTAGATCAGGTCTATGATCTGCAACTTTTTAGCTTGGTTTCCTACGGAAACTTTCAATCCCGTATTGGTGCCCTATGCAACCCTGCAACATGCATAAATAACCACCAAGGGTGGTTAAAGGGTGGTTCGCATCATGTCTGTTTTCACCCCCTGTTGCTTAATTATTATTATTTTCCCTATCTTTCTTCAACCAGTATCCTAAATCACAAGACAAGACTGAGGAAGGGACCTATGGGGCATTTGCCACAAGGGATTTTTACTTCTCAACACAAGCAAGTCAAAGGAATGTAACAAAATAAGTGTTACAGTCTTTTCTTATAGTATTAGAGCACGTGAAAGTCCACAGCTAGTAGTGTTTTATTAAAAATCATATCCTATAATGAATCTTCCCTCATTTTAATCATAGAATTCTACAATCCACTGGCTTTAGAACACAATATACTTGTCAGATAGTAACATTTCCTACTGATTGACCATACATTTATTTTCAGGTACATGACAGATGGAGGACTCAACCTGTATACAAGAAGTCTGAACCGAATACCAGACCTAGCTCCCTCTCGAGACGTCATTCAAAGAGGGGTTCATGATGTGACTGTGGATGCAGACAGGTAATGGTGCTTTTTTCCCCTTAAAACTACTGGAACTTATAGACAAGGGATTACTATCTTTCACACCTGTCAGCATTTCAAATATATTTAGGAGTGGTACTGAATTAAGGCAGAATTCTTGGACTTTGGGGATCTCGGCACACAGGTCTGACAGGAGAGGAAGAGCAACAACTGAGAAGACAAAAGTTTAACTAGGAACAAGAGTTTTTCTATAGGAAAGAAACATGGAATAAGAATCATTTGGGGAGATGGAGGAAGAACATCAGTGGCCCTTTTTACACGGGCCATGGCTGCGTGGGTGTGTGTGGGTGTGCCACAGTGTGGGTGGTGCATGGGTGCCAGTGCAGATGGGCGCACACCCAACCCCCACCTATCCCCATGCATGGAGCAACCTCTGTTTTCCCCAGTTGCGCTGTGCATGGGGATGCGTGGGGATGCGTGTTTCATGGGAGCGCACCCCTCCCCCCCACACACCCCGGCCACAGGATTTACACGAGACAGTATCACTCATGTCATGAGTGGTACCAGCTTGTGTAAAAAGGGCCAGTGAGCCTGAGTGGATTCCGGGAGATGGAGTCTCTGTAGCAGGGCCTGATGTTTTTTGTGTGGTTGTGAAGAGAGGATATATGTGTTAAAACAGACCAAAGACTAGGCAGACTGACCAACTAATGATGGTGGGGAAAGCAGCAGAGTTGGGACCAGATTGTGGAACATATAGGATTCAATTATGTCTGAAGATCATTTCCAGTCCTGAGGTCTGTGCAAAGTTGCAACACCCAAGGAAAGTGCTAGTGTTGACTCTGTTCTGCCCCATCCATTTTGCAGCACTCTGGATACTAGACGACATAACTAGTAGACGGCATAACTACTATGAGCTAGTGTGGGGTAGTGGATAAGGTGCTGGACCTGGGAAGCCAGAGTTTGAATCCTGCCTTAGCCATTAACTCACTGGGTGGACTTGGGCAAACCACAACTTCTCAGCCTCACCTCCCCATCTGTACAATGAGAATATGTGTGTCAGTGGTATAGCTATTGGGATGCAGGGGGGTGCAGTTGCACCTGGGCCCGGGGCTTGCTGGGGCCTGGAAGTAGCTGTGGTGCAGGTGTGTTTGTGTGCTACTGTGGTGCAGGTGTGTGTGTGTGCGTGCGTGCGCGCCACTGTACAGGGAGGTGTCACTGTGTGTGCTTATGTGTATGTGTGTGCCCCTGTGGTGCAGGGGGGATGCCACTATGCAGGGGGGGTGTATGTGTGCCACTGTGCAGGTGTGTGGGTGTGTGCACGTGTGTGGGTGTATATATGCGTACCACTGTGCAAGTGTGTGTGTGTCTGCACTCTACACACAGGCATGCGTGCCTGTGTGTGTGTAGAATTTCTGTCCCAAAGCCCTGCTGGGGAGGTGTTTGAACCCCCTGATGTGGCCTCTGCTCCTTTCCCCTGAGCTCAGTCTTTCAGTGCTTGCGGGTAAGAACTGGATCCACGGAAAGGGGCCATATAAAAGCTTCTCATAGGCCACATTTGGTCCATGGGCCTGAGGTTCCCCACTGGCCCACCCATTGTTAAGACCAACTTCTTCCTTGTTTCAGCTTTGCTGTCCCTCTCCCTCTCTCTTTCTTTATTATTATTATTATTATTATTATTATTATTATTATTATCCCACCCCTCTTGCCTTTGGCATACAAGAGTAACTTACAAAACAGAACCATAACTACAGTTAAAATACAATTAATAAGATCAAATATTATAAATACTTATAATATTAATTTCAATATAAAACAATATATTTCAAGCCTGCAACAAAAAAGACAACAGACAACCCACCCTGAACCACTCCCCCCCTCCCCCCCCCCCCCCCCCCCGGCCAAAGGGCCCTGAACGTCTGAACGGCGCGCGCCAGAAGAGCCAGGTCTTACAATTACATCGGAAGGCCAGGAGATCCGGGCTGAGGTTGACCTCCACCGGGAGGGCATTTCAAAGTTACAGTGCGGCCGCTGACAATGCCCTCCTTTTGGCAGAAACCTGCCGATAAGATGGGACCTCCAGAAGAGCATCCCCAGAGGACCGCAGGGGGCGCCCCAGGACCCAGGGGTGAGACGATCTCTCAGATAAGAGGGACGCAGACCATTTAGGGCTTTAACGGTTAAAACCAGCACTTTGAATCTGGCCTAGAAGTCAATAGGCAGCCAGTGCAGAGTGCGAAGCACAGGCTGAATATGTTCTCTACAGCCAGTGCCAGTAAGCAGCTGGGCCATAGCATTCTGCACCAGCTGCAGCTTCCAAACCATCACTAAGGGCAGCCCCACATAGAGCGCACTGCAGTAGTCCAACCTCAATGTGATGAAAGCATGGACGACAGTGGCGAGATCATAGTCTGAGACTTATGGGCGGAGCTGTCTCACCAGATGTAATTGGCGAAAGGCGCTCCTGTCCACAGCCGCCACCTGAAAATCCAGGCACAACTGCGGATCTAGGAGCACCCCCAGACTCCACACAGATGGAACTAAAGGACGATAAATGCCCCCAATAATGGGGGCGATCTCCTCACCCAGATTGCTGGTTCCACCAACCAGCATCACCTCTGTCTTATCAGGATTGAGCTTCAACTGGCTCTACCTCATCCAGCCTCCAACAGCCACCAAACACCAGGATAACAAGGAGACATCAAGGCCTAGGTCTGATGAAAAAGACAAATGCAGCTGGGTATCATCAGCGTACTAGTGACAGTGGACCCCCCAGCTGCGGACCACCTCCCCAAGCGGCTTTATATACACGTTAAACAAGAGAGGGGACAAGATGGAACCCTGCGGTACCCCACACGGGAGGTCCTCCAGGGAAGATGTACAGTCCCTCTGGGACCTATCCATCAGGTAAGAAATCATGTCACCAGCATCTCATGGTTCATGCTGAAAGATCTAATAGAACTAGCAGGGTCATATGCCCACTGGAGGTTGTCAACCAAGGCCACAAGCGCTGCCTCTGAGCCATAGCCCAGATGAAAGCCAGACTATGTGGGATCAAGAAAACTGGTACCATCTAGATGTGCCAGGAACTGGTGGGCCAGCACCCGTTCAATACCTTTCCTAAAAAGGGAAGGTTTGAGACAGGCTGATAATTCTCTCAGGCATCAACGTCAAAAGATGATTTCTTGAGGCGAGACCTAACTACCGCTTCCTTAAGGCAACTTGGCACACTCCCCTCCTGAAGGGTGGCATTGGCCAACCCCACCAGCACCGACCCTAACATCTCCCTGGCAACTCTTACCAACCAGGGCAAGTAGGAATCTAATTCACAAGTTGTGGCTCACACCAGCACATTTGCCTCCTTGGCAGGTGTCACCGGTTGAAATCTCTCCCATAAAACCTGACCAGACAGGGTGTTCTCCCCCTCAGGCTCTGCCACTGCATCTAAAGTGATGGAGCCAAAGTCATGCTCCGTGTGAGCAATTTTATCTACTAATATGCCCCAAACATGTCGAAGCGGGCTGTGGACGAGTCCAAATCCAGGCAGAGAAAGACTGTATTGACCAAACCCCTCACCACCCGGAACAGCTCCACTGAATGCGACTGCACGGATGCTATGAGGGAAGCAAAACACCTCTTTTTTGCTGCCGATACAGCCACAGTATAGGCTTTTAACCACATTCTTTATTGAAACCAGTATAGACATATCTGTCAAATATCTGTGTATAAAAGTGAATTTTATATTGATATAATATACTGTATACAATTTGAAATGTTTAAGAAATGCTTTTCTTGTTAGCAATTATGGCAACTGACATATCCTAAGTACAGCCCAGAAGTGTGCTGTGTCAAGGTAACATCAAATGTATATCTCAAATAAATAATAGAATAATATAAAATGACAGAGCTAGGGTGATGTGTGAGTTTCTTAGGTCATGCTTACCCATCTAGATCTTGATTGTAGAGACAATTCCAGTAGAGTCCTTCGGTGATGTTGTGAAAAGGGACTGAAGCACAAACTTCTCTTGCTAAAACACTTTGGGCTTTTTTAGACAAGTGGGATTTTAAACTCACGGCTCTTGGACTCCTGTGCGGGGGGGCTTTAGATGCTCCTCTGTGAACCTGAAGTCACCCGGGCAACATTAGAAACAGCAGCGCCGGGTGATTCCCGGGTGTTTTGAGACGCGGAGGAGTAATACCTCAATAATCGAGGTCTGTACTATGCCATGTCTCAAAACACCCGGGAGTCACCCACACCGCTGTTTCTAATGGCGCCCGGGAGACGTCCGGTTCACGGAGGAGCGTCTAAAGCCCAACCACTCCCGTGCAGGTGTCCAAGAGCTGCGGGTTTAAAACCCTGCTTGTCTAAAAAGGCCCTTTGTGTGCTTATTGCTTGTCTGTTTTGGTGTTTTTTTTGAGAATTGTGGAGGTTTAGGTTTTTAAAGATGTCCAGTGACAGTGTCAACAGCTGAGCAATCATTTTCAAAACTGAAGCTGATAAAAAAAAACTGTCTCAGAAGTACCATGACTGAAACTCGCTTGAGTGGACTAGCTATGTTATCAGTTTAAAATGAACATGTAAGAAACTTAAACACTCAGGAGATGATTAAACGTTTTGCAGAACAGAAAGCAAGAAAGCATATTCTTTAATTTTCTGTTAATATAACCTAATAACATGTTTTCTCAATGCCATAACAGTAGACCTAAGTATATTTCAGAGATCTGATTTGTATATACTGTATACAGTCTTATGTACATAACCTATTTTATTTACTGTTAATTTCATGTTTGAAAATGTTATAGTTGTAAAATATATTGTATTCTAACTATTCTGCACTCTGTGGTTTGTTTTTGATTATTTATTTATTTTGCTTCTGAATCACCCTCGAGGGAGGGGAGACCCATAATTGTGGCCCGAGCCCAGGCCCTCCCCAGCCTTGCTACACCCATGATGTGTATGTCTGTCTGTCCCTGTGTTCCCCTCACCTTTGTCCATTTTAGATTGTAAGCCCACTGGGCAGGGACCTGTCTCCAAATATCTGTGACTGTAAAGTGCTGTGTATGCTTAGTAGTGGTAGTGCTATTGAAATGACTCCCTGCAAACACTGGAGTGCAGAGGCTTTGGTTATATCTAGTCATTATGAAGGTGTGCAAAGGTGAAACACTTTCTTGTTTCACCATCTCCCTGTAGAAAGTACAGGCACGGTGGTGTGTAAGAAATCCACTTATGCCAGCTTAACTTGCCACAGGATCGTATGTCCCAGACCCTTGTTATACCAAAGATATATTCCAGAGATGGTCTCAAGCTGCCAACTCTGGCTCAAAATAGATAATCGGACTTCTGCAATTTAGAGCTGTTCACATCTGCGCTTTGGTCTAGCCATCCTAAAGATAAGGACCAGCTGGAAGCCATTCAGAATCAGGATTTTGATTTCACTCCAAATCTTTTTCTCCCCCCACCCCCTTTTAAATTAGCTCACTCATGAGGGGTAAAAGGTTTATATCAGGGAAAAGCAAAAGCTCAAAACATGGACTAGATCTCTAAACCCAACAAATAACTGAAGTAGCTTGCATGTCTAACCCTTTCCACAACAGTAGCGATCCTTCTGATTTATTGTGGTTTATAATTTCTCATGTTATTTGACAAAAAGATATTCATACCACAAGATGCATACAAAATGGATTGTTTAAAAAATGCATACAACAGACCAGAATAGCGAAAGCTGAGTTGATGTTAAAGAGGCATCTTTACTTTCAAAAAACGATTTTCTTTGTGGCATATCAGCAGATCAGCTTTGATAAGCTTAGTGTTTTTTAAAGAGGAATTTGAATGGAGATTGGCCCTTTGATGCCAAGAGAAGGAAAAGAGTTCCTTTGATACCAAGGGAGGAAAAGAAGGTAAAGGAGGAGTAGAAAAAGCAAGGGGGGGGGGGAGACTATTAGACTATTATATAGGTAGGGAGCATCTAGGAGAATAAGTTGATTGTATGCAATAAGAAATAGAAAAAGAGACAAGCAGGACTGGGAGATGTGGAGCTTGTGATAGGTAGGGGAAGAGAGTGTACAAAGGGAGAAGAGGAAACCCAAAACCTGCTGCCTCTAAGGTCACTTTCAGACATGCCCCCTCCCGGTGCATATTTGGGTCTGTTTGGGCAGCCCAAATATGCCCGGGGATGGGCCAGTCTGAAACACACACACACACCCATGCTGCTTTGTTGGCAGAGACGTGCGGGATGCAGAGCAGGAAATCAAGCTCTGCATCCCTGCGCGTCTCTGCTGGCAAAGCCATGTTGGGGGTGGGGTGGGGTGGGGTGTCTTTCAGACCGGTCGATCCTCGTGCATATGCAGACTGCGCATTCCCTCCCACAGCCCAAATATGCGCGCGGGGGCCATGTCTGAAAGTGGCCTAAGTGTCACGGAGGCTCTTTCTCTCTGAAAAGGGTCCCTCAGGATCTTAGTGGGGTGCTCCTTTTTGATCAGAAGGTAACACAGATCATCATAGGGAACAGAGAGGACCAAGGATCTTGCGGGAGTAGAAGGAAGGTTCTTACTCCCAATTGCTGCGCTCTTGACATCAAAGAACACCCAGGGAAAATAAGAAGACCTTGCAACCTATGGAGGAAACCTCTGGAGGAAATGAAGCAACCTATGGAGGAAACCTATGGAGGACCTTGCAACCTATGAAGGAAACGAAGCAAGGAACAGGGGAAAGGGGGAAGAGAAGGTTCTACACCACAATACCAATAAACCCCCTTAGCAAGGATAGGATTTAGTCCCTGAGAACCGGGGAGAGAACCTCAGGGAGGGTATTAGTCATGCACTCCACCTATTTCACATGTTCCATATTCTCACCCCCTTGCTGTCATGCACCTACTCCTACTCCAACACACATACACCCCTACAGGCATACGCACCCACAGTCATTCACCTCTACTTTCACACACATACCCACTCTCACCCATACCCACACTCACGTATCCCAATCAAGCAGGACAGAAACGCAAATGGTCAAGAGAAACCAGGACCAGTCTCTCTGCAGATCACCAGCGGGGACTGGCAGCCCTGCTGGGTTTAAGTGTTCTGCTGCGGAGAGGCAGCACCTGTGGCTGCAGAGCCACATGGTGTCTCCCCGCCTCCTTCCTCTGGGCCACACGCGCTGTCCCGCTCACTGTGGCACAACCGTGGCTTGAACTGCCATACAACTTGCTGGAGCCGCTGCACCCCTGGGCCACCCTGCTAGGACCTGACAGCTTGCTGAGCGAAGGCAAGGCACTTCAACTTCAAATTTAAGGCAATAGGAAGACAGTGGAGTGTGCAAGATGATTTTACCCAATGCTGGATCCAGAGAAGTTGGGGCCCTGTGTGAATTTGTTTTGTGGGACCCCTCCTAACATAGGAACATTTGAGACACACACACTAACTCAACTCTTTACAAAAGGAAAATGTTACAGTAACTCATTTTTGATAAACACAGCATTCCCTTCGGGTTCCCTGCAGTTTTGGCGGGACTGTGTGTTATGGATATGTTGTTGTTTCTAGTTTACTCATGGGTCCCGCATGTTGGGGACTCCCTCCTTAATTGCCACTGACCCTCAAATGACCTAATGACCCCACTCCCACTCCAGTTCTCCACAACCTGGATTCCAGTGCTGGATTTTGGTGTGTAATCATCGCCGTGAATGTTATTTCATAATGTATGTGTAAATATACTTGACATGCATGTATACATACACTTTTTGTGTCAGGAAAGTTATGTTACCAAAGTAAAGCAAATTCACATGTAAACTCTACTACATCATCCTATATAAGGGGAAATAATTTGTCTATTATACATTTCAGCACTGTTGATTGTTTTTAAAGTATGAAAAATTAGATGGAAAAATCAATTATATAGATTAGTGTATACCATCCTTTTGGTGGGATGGATTTTGGTAGTTTATCATAGCTGACATGTTTACAGTTGGGTGGTTAGCTTTTGGTAGTGTTTAATATATTTTTGTACTGAGAGGGGAAAATAATTGATTTTAAGCCTGTAAGGCTAAGTTTCACTTTTATTTGAAAGTCTTGTATTTCTGTACATCTGCCCTTTGAGGCTATAAGAGTTGAAATGTGTTCTCTAGAGGAGAGGAGACTAAAGTACCAGTTACCTTGTTAACATAGTACCCCCTTTTATGATGTTAGTGGCACAATATTGTTGCTGTGAATGTCTGCTTGGAAAACACTTTGCTAGCAGCTTTGTGCAGAAGAAAAATATATCTTGCTAGCTTGTATTTCACACTAGTACATGCAGGAAGGGTTTTTTCTCTCTAGCAGAACAACCAACAACTTCTGAAGGTGGTGGTTGTTGTTGTTTTCTGTAGTGCCAGCAATGTGACTGGAGCTGTACAGTCAGAGACTGGACAAGGGATTAGAGGATAGGGAGAGGAGGCAAAGGAACATAGGTAGAGACAAGGATATATCCATGAAGCTGAGAGTTTGCAGGTGCTTGTTTTGTTTTTTGTTTTTAAACTGCCTAACTGAGTTAGACCAATGGTCCACCTTAGCCCAGTATTGTCACAACTTGACACGGCAGCAGGGGTTTCAAATTCAGGTCCAAATCCAGCTCTTCCAGGGTCTCTTTTAATTATAGGTCCCAAGTAGGGCTGATGTGGCAGCAGCTGTTACCGTGCCGCGATTCCATTCTGCCATTTCGGAATTACCCGCGCCACACCACAGCTTTTCTGCTGACATCCCGCTAATTCTGCCGGCATTCTGCAAATTTGGAAACTATCGGAAAAATTGCGGAACTGTCGGAAACTGTCGGAAAACCGCTGTTCTGCTATTTTGTGGCACTGGCAGAATGGTGGAAGTAGCGGAAATGTCATGTTTCTGCTATTTTGCGAAGCCTGTGGAAGTAGCAGAATGAAATTAGTGGGACTGCGGAAGTAGCGGAATGAAACTAGTGGAATGAAAGCCTCTGCCATGCCATACCACTAATTGTGGAAATGCTGTTTCCGGGGGAAATAGCTACCGCTGCGACATTCCGCTACAGCCCTAGTTCCGAGATGGCTGGAATCTGAAGCTAAGACTTTAAGTATGTATAATTGAACTTTATACTTGAAAGCATGTTTTTCTCACTGTTGTTTGTCATAGTGATTTTATATATACTTGTTTTGTATGTATTTGAAATGGCCTATGGCCAGTCAATAAAATTTACCTACCTACCTTCCAGGGTCTCCTGGCAGAGGCCATCCTGTCATGCTACCTGGGACCCCACCAGACCCCCAGCGGGGGCCTCCCCCAGGCGTACTACCAGTGAGCCTGAGGTGGAGATGCTGGGGATTGAACCTGGGACCTTATACAAGCAAAGCATGTGCTCTTACCACTTGAGCTATGCCCCACCCCCCTCCCTAGCATAGTTACAAGGAGAGGAGAGAAATCCTGATGGAAAAGGCAGTATAAAGAGAAGTGTACATGACTAGTCTAGGGCTAATAAAACAAAACAGCCTTCCATTTTCATGGAAAAAACAGAATGTCAAAAATTTCAATTGGAATTCATATCGGCCATTTTGAATTGGCCCCAACATGTGGGGCCCATGCATTGTATAAAATTCCCTTCCGCAGGAGGTTCTCTTGAGCCCAAGCCTAAGCATCTTCTGGAAGCAGTTGAAAACCTTTTTATTTGGAAGAGCATTTGGCAGGTAGGGATGAGGGTTGGTTGCATTATTGGGTAGGACTGTAGGGAGGTGTGAATTTTTAGGGGAGGGAGTGTCTCATTGTATGGATTTTTATTATTGTTTTATTATTTTAAGCTGCCCTGGGCCCTTGTGGGAAGGGCGGTGTATAAATGTGAAAATAAATGAATAAATAAATAAATTCTGCATGTGTGAAAATGGCTCCCGGCTGAATTGCTGTCACCATTTTGCATACGGCCGTCACCATTTTGTGCATGTGGAGAATGGCTGGAATTTGTTTTCATCGTTTCAGTGAACAAAAATCAGAACAGTAATTTCCCCCCTTGATTTTTGTTCAGATAAATCAAAAACAACTGGATCAGTTGAAAATGGAATCAGATCGAAAATGGACTTTCAAACCTAGTGTAGTCTATGGGGCTGTAGGGTACTTTTAGTTTTATAGTTAAATGTAATAGTTGTTTGCTTATGAATAGGAATTGTTTGGGTTGGCATAATGCTTTAAGGCCTAGGAAATGGCACTCTTGGTTTGCTAACGTGACATTCATTACTTAAAACATGTCAAGAGGGAGAGAGATCTCTCTCTGAAGGAAGTGGTCAAAACATGGACAGGCATTAGCCTAAGTTAGAGGCAGGTGAGGTGCTGATGGGTTGAAATAGAGATGTTTACCTTATATAGATAAAGGTGGCATGAGGAGAATTAGTTTCATGAATAACCATAGTAATGTGCTATATTTGGGTTTCCGTGATCAAAGTGGTCTATAAAATATGTCTTTGGGATGAGGTGCTTTGCCTGTGCAAACCAAGTCCCCAGGTCCCTGTTGTGAGTACCACCTATGTATTTGGACAAAGCCCTTAATGGCAAGGAGGAACGTCTCCACTTCCATCCCAATCTTCTCAGAAGGTGATCCAGCTGTCTCAAAGGAACCGACCATTCTTTTGAGACGGTTTTAGTACAGAACGCCCTAAGTAATATTTAAGGATTTAATAAATCTAATTTCTTATTTATCATACGTTACTGGGATGTATGTCCCATTTATTTTTACTATATGTGTTTGTCTCAGCCCTAGCCTTCTCACCTTCCAGCACCAAAGTAAAGCATGGCTCTTCTGCCACGCTTTCAGTGATGGGGAGGGGTTTGAGGAGGGTTAGGGTGGGGGGTTGTTTTGCCTTGGTTTTATTTGTGCACCAGCATGGGGTTTTCTACTGATTTAAATATTTGTATTTGTTTTTATATTATATTTTTATTATATTATTTATTTACATATATCGTATTTTATCAATATGTTTGACTGTAAGCCTCCTTGAGCTGCCAGACGCAGATACTGGAGGGATAGAAATAAATAATATAAATAAATAAAATAAATAAATCTGCTTGATGCCTCTGATAATATTCAAGCAACAGATTCTCTGTATTGCTAATCTATTTTAAGTAAAACTGTTCAAATTATCTTGGCTCTGTGTCGATTTGTTGTTTTGGGAAGGAAAGAAAGTGGGCAACAATTAGAATCTTTTGACCAGAGATTTCCTCTTCCCCTTAATTTTAACCACACTAGGAGTGAGGAGCTGGGAGAAGCATGACAGAAGTAGTAGGATTTTAGGAGGGATTTGAAGGTCATGAGGGTGGGAGCAATAGGATGGTGCCTATTTATTCCTCCTTCTGGGGAACAGGTGGACAGGTGGTCCAGATGCACCAGGGCTCATGAGCAGGGAACATAGGGCCTTCTCAGAAAAGACACTTTCCACCCACTACCCCCCTCACACTATACATGTTGCAGGGCTGCAATGTTGCCCTATGGGTGCCCTGTAACATGTATAGTGGGTGGGTGAGGAGTGGGTGGGAAGTGTCATGTCTGAAAACGCCCTCAGTCTCTGGTGCAGCTCTGTCCCCTGCTGTTTCAAGGGGGCACCATTCCATCTTCTGCACCAGGTCCCATTCCAACCTAGCTACCCCTCTGTGCACTACCAGAAATTGGATCTGGATTTTCAATAACATGCGTCAGTATAGGCTCTATATAACCTTATAGGACTAGGGATGGGTGAACGCGGTTCGGAAGTTCGGAGTTCGGACCAAACTCAGTCTGCTCGGTCGACAGAACCAAACTTCCTAACTGAACTCAAATTTCAAACCGAACTGAACCGAACCGAATTTCTGAACTCGAATTTCAAACCGAACTGAACCGAACCGAATTTCCTAACTCTGTTTTGTTCGCCCATTCCTATTAAGGGCTTTACTGGTTCATCAGCTGGAATTGCAGTTTTCTCCAGCCAGGTGGCCAAACTTTCTCACATAAAAATAATGCCACTTATTGGCAGCCGTGCATTCTGGCCTGATTCTGCTGTGTCTCACGCAAGGGAAATCAAGTGCTAGTCAACTGAAAGCAGTCAAGGTATAGTGGCGTAAAAGCTATCTACGTGGTGAATATGTCCCACAGCTAATTTGTAAGCCATTTCTGCTAACAGATGCCTCTCCCTCAGTGTGAATCTCCGAAGGCAAGATAAAGGTGGTGGGCCCACACATGGGAACTTGGCAGGCAGCACTTCCTAAACAGCTTACAAATTGGTCTCTGTCATGATATTAATAAAAATTAAAACACATTAACATGAAACCTGTTTGTGACTCAGAAGTCACTTACATGATGTTGTAAGTTCAGTTCAGATTGGCCTGTTGTGTGTTCCCATCCAAACCATAATGATCATCATGCATTATTAATTGTAATTATAATAATAATAAAATAATTATAATTCCAGATTATGCCTGTGGCGCTCAACTGAATCATTACAATGGGTCAATTCACTGGAATTGATGAGAGTCCAGTTAGTTGGATGAAGAGGTGTTTAAAGCATGAATGTTTCAGGCCAACCCCTCCATTTTTAAATAGTGCTTTTCCCACTTTTTTTGGACACTCCTCATTTTTTAAAGTTAGCTAAAGTTGGCTTGCCCCAGATGCTAGAAATGTTTTAACTAGAGAAGGAAACTGGATCATTTTAATTAATTTTTATTTTTATTACCAATTTATTATAAACATAAAACAAATGTAGTTTAAAGTGAAACAGATAAACTTTGTTAACAATGAATTATTTTTCCAGTACCTAACAATTACACATTTGGCTGCTAGCGAAAGTTGTGATATCAACTATGGGGATGTAGACTACCTTTAATTATAGGGTTAAATTTAATAGTTATTTGCTTAACATTAATAGTTATTTGCTTAAGTTTAATAGGAATTGCTTGGGTTGGCATAATGCTTTAAGGCCTGGTACTTTCTATTTTATACTGACTTCTTTTGGGTAGGAACCTAACACATAAACCATTGGTTTCATGAGCAGCTTAACTTGTGTGATTTTAAATATCCTATTGATTATTATTTTACTACAAAAGTAAGCAATGTCATTTTAGATATGTATGTATTAATGTGTATTGACAGAAGGTCTGGTTGATAGGATCCTATATTATATTGTTTTCATTTATTTCCCTGCTCTTTGGGTTTTTGCCTCATGAAGTCACTAGGAGATGTAATTGAGGTGCCTTCTTAAAGTTTGGAGCCTCATCAAGATTAGAATAAGTCAAAGCAGGTTAGATATAAGTAGATATTCTTTCTTTGGAAAGTAATACAATAACAACAAAAGCATTTATCTAAAAGTAATCTACAGTGACTACTTACCTTAGTCTTCTGTGCAGTAAATAAAAGTTCTGAAATCTGCAAGCCAACTCCAGTCCTGAACTAAATGGTTTCAACTCCACTGAAGTACATCAAGTTGGACCAATTTAAATCAGGTCTACGTTTGGCCGTCTTAAAAAGTTATAACATTTTTTATTCTCTTTCATGCTAATCAGCCTCAGTCTCCCTTCCCTCCCCTTCCCCACTTGCCTTGACGTTATCTTTTCTCACTTATGTGCCAAACCGCAGTTCAAGCATTCCATTAGTAACATTTTGTATCTGGGAATCTTTCCATAAATTAAGTCATGTGCTTTAGATCAGACCTAAACGTTTAGTGGCTGGATCTCTGTGAATGTTTCTTTTATATGTCTTGGTCACTGCCATGCTCAGATGCATTTTTGCTGCAATGTGTCGGACAGAAACCGATTTTCTCGTGGTTTTAGAATTTTATGTGGTGGATTTCCTTAAAAATGCCTGCACCATCTGTTACTTGTGCAGAGGATTTGGCAATCATCTCAAGCTCAGTTCAGACTGGTCTGCTGTGTGTTCCCATCCAAACCATAATCATCATAATGTATTATTAATTATAATTATGATAAAATAATACCAGATTATTCCTGTAGTTTATAAACTAACTTCCTGACTCCATAACTATAAGTCATATCCTGATATTTGCTTGAACAGATGGGCATTGGGTAGGAATAGCATACTTTTGCAAAAGGGAGAGTTTTGGCAGATGAACTGAAAACTCAGTTGCACACAATATAGGTAGAAGCAGAAAAGGCTAAAAGGGATTATGATGAACAACTTCAAATCCACATAGATTTCGTTTTCTTATATTTCAAATTGTTGGCCATTTCATGGAAACACCTGATAACATTTTAAATTTAGTTTTTGGACAGTCTGCCTACACATGAGCAAGCTGCACACTGTAAATGTTATCTTCCTACTCAGACATTGCTTGCCATCTGTGTCTTCGCATTATAGTAATTTGGTGCCTTCTCCCCAGGAGTCCCTGTTGTTGTGATTACTGTACTTTTCTCTCGAATTGGAACTACAAACATTGGCTATTCACTTTAACCTTTTCACTGACTTTGATGGGCATGATATCTATGTCTCTATTAGAAATAATCACACCATGTATGTGAATAAGAGATAAGTAAATTAGTGAATAAGTATATATCTGTGTTTGTGCTTGTGTGACAGGATTGTGCTTCTTGTATTACAGTCAGACATTCCTCTGTCGTGTCAGCTTTCCTCACAAACTAGAACTGCCATTTGCTTTTCATGCTACAAAAAAAATCCCTGATGTTAGATCTCTTTTTAAAACTGGCAAGATTTACTGGACTGTAAGATGCAGTCTATCATGGTGCAATTTTGTAGCATACTGTATATCCTTAGGGCAGTGAAACACTTATATAAAAATCTATACATTATGTCACTTGCTGCTAATATACATTTATCCCTGCGGAATATAGTTAAAGAATTTGTCTTGTGTTACAATTTCAATGTAAAACTCAGCGTTTACTGTTATTGCTTTCTTAGCTAGTTTTAATCTGCCACAATTTTTCTTAACATCTGTTACTGTAACATCTCCCACCATTTACTTTCATTACTTTCAAGCCACTTTGCATTTTCATAATCCATGTTGTAAATCTTTACTCATTTTGGCATCAGTTATCAAAAAAGTTTGTTTTTTTGTTTATTTATTTGTTGAATTTTTACCCCACACATTCCTCAAAGACTCAAGGAGGCTTACAGAAATATAAAAGATATATAAGCATAAAACATATAAAAACATATATTAAAAAACACATTAAATCAATTTTTAAAAAAACCCTAAACCCCACCCACCAACCCTCCCCCTAACCCTTTCAAGCCATCCCACCCAACCCTACCCCAGCCCACTAAACGCTTGGCCAAATAAAAAGGTCTCACACCCTTTCCGAAAGGTAAGCAGGTTCAGGTGTATCTCCAAGGTGAGAGAACTCCATATTTGCGGAGCAGCCATCGAGAATGCCTCTCTGCGTACCCTCATTGCATGAACATCATGGGAAGTTGGTACTCGCAAGAGGCGCACTTCAGCTGACTTCAGGCTGTGACAGAACATAAGGGAAGAGGCAGACTTTCAGACGCCTGGGGTCCAAGCCATTTAGGGCTATATAGGTCAAAGACAGCATCTTAAATTGTGCCCAGAAAGCTATTGGCAGCAAGTGCAGACTCCAGAGTATTGGTGTACGGTGTGTCCAGCAACCCACCTCCAACAAAGGGTGGGCTGCCACATTCTGCACCAACTGCAGCTTCCTAATAGTCATCAAGGGCAGCCCCACATTGAGCACATTACAATAGCATGGCCTCCAGGTTACAAAGCCATGGATGACAGTGGCCAAGTCCGAGTCTGCTAAAAAAAAAAAGATTGTACTCTGCTCACCAGACAAAATTGGTGAAAAGCACTCCTAGCCACTGCAACCTGACCATGCAGATGCACCACTGGATCCAAGAGTACCCCAAGGCTGCGAACCTGAGTAACCAAAAAAGACTGGACGCCATCAATAAGAGAGGTTCCGATGTCCTCTAAGTCACATGACCAGGCAACCATCATTATCCTGGTTTTGTCTGGATTCAGTTTCAATCAGCTCACCCACTTCTAGTCCCCAACAGCAGCCAGGCACCTGGTAAGCGGGACGGCCTCCGGGGGGAGGGGGAGGTCAGTGGAGCAGATGGGGGCAGGGTCTGAAGCCATAGGGGTTGTTCTGGGCTGGGGGAATTATGGTTCTTCTGGGAGGTGGGTTCAACCTGTGAGACGGGACAGATGGTGCATTTCTGTCCCACTCACTGGCCCCCAGGCAGGTGGTGAGGTGATGGGGGTTCAGAGGGCCCCTGGTCTTGACTTGATGCAGATAAATGTGAGGTCGGTGGCTAACAAGTCAACTGTGGTCCGGGAGCTGATCCTGGACGGACAGCCGACCTCGCATGTGTCACAGAGACCTGGTTGTACAATGAATCAGGGCCTATATTGAATGATCTTGTTCCAGCTGGGTACTCTGTGTAGCATCAGCCACAACTGGAGGAATGGGTGGTGGTGGTGGTGTAGCCATTATTTTTAAGGATACCTGGTCTGTTTGGAGATTCCCTGTGTGATCTATCATGGGTATAGAGGGTCTCCATCTGGGGTTGGATTTGGCTGGAGACAGAGTGGGGATACTGCTGGTATACCATGCACCCACCTGTACAGCAGCCTCCCTGCACGCACTGACCGAGCTGGTGTCAGGTCCCCCAGGACGATACTTCTGGGGGACTTCAATATCCATGCCGACGCCAGTCTTGGAGGGGCAGAGCGTGAGTTCATGGTTGTCATGGCAACCATGGGCCTGTCTCAGAGAGTAGTGGGCCTCACACATGTTGGAGGACATACCCTAGACATGATATTTTGCACAGACCTTGAAGAGGAGGATCCATTGATGGGGGTGGTATCAACAGTGCCCTTGTCATGAATGGATCATCATCTCCTCCGGGCAGATATCCTGGCACATGTCGGTCCTCAGGAGGGTGTGGAACCAATTAGGTTGGTTTGGCCCCTGGTGGCTTATGGAACCTGAAAGCCACCAGGGGATGTTTCCTCTGACCTCAATGGCTGCTCACTCGATGACCTCATGTCCAGGTGGAATATCGTGCTAACGGACGCCATCAACTGTGTGGCTCCCAGCGTCCGCTCCCGAATTGTTAACAACGCAGCTCCCCATGGTATACCGGGGAGCTGCGGTGGATGAAGCAGGAAGGTCAGTGTTTAGAGCGATGGTGGCATTATTCACGTACTGAAGTTGACCGGTTGCGGCATAGAGTCTGGTTACGCACCTATGCCATTGCAGTGTGGACAGCAAAGAAGGTTTTCTCTGCTGCCCTCATTGCGTCTGCTCAGTCCCACCCGGCTGAGCTGTTCTGGGTGGTGAGGGGGCTGGTCAGTCCAGCCTCCCTCCACCTGGACGTAGAACCGTCAAATGCTCACTGTGATTTGTTTGTGGAATTTTTTGCGGATAAAATAGCTCAAATTCACCACAGTTTTGATGCAACGTTTTCAGCAGGGAATGGATCAGGGGCAGTAGAAGCCCCTTCTTGTCCTGTTTTATGGGTTTTATGGGTGGTGTCGCCCTCATATGCGGGGGATGCTCTTGGGACTGTTTGAGTCACCTATTGTGAACTAGATCCATGCCCATCCTGGCTGTTTAAGACTAGTCAGGAGACATTGGGGCCGTTGCTGGTGGGGATAGTCAACATCTCCCTTGGGGAGGACAGGGTACCAGGCTGTCTCAAGGAGGTGGTGGTGCAGCCCCTGCTCAAGAAACCATCTTCGAAGTTGATGCCCTTTCCAGTTATCAACCAGTCTCTAACCTTCCCTTTTTAGGGAAGGTTATTGAACAGGTGGTGGCTCAGCAACTTCAGGGGCATTTGGACCGGGTTAACTTTCTCGATCCCTCACAGTTGGGCTTTCGTCCGGGTTATGGTACGGAGACTGCACTTGTGACCTTAGCCGATGACCTCTCCTGTGAGTTGGACCAGGGTTGTTTGACCCTGCTGATCCTATTAGATCTCTCAGCTGCATTTGATACCATTGATCATGAGTTGTTGGTGACTTGGCTGTGGGACTGGGCAGGGATTGGCGGGACTGTTCTTGAATGGTTCCACTCTTTCCTGACCAGGTGTGGTGCTGGAGGAGTCTTCATCTCCCCCGCACCGCCCAGGGCCTCACGTGTGGAGTACCGCAGGGTTCCATCTTATCCCCTCTCTTGTTCAATGTGTACACACAGCCTCTGGGAGAGCTTGTTAGGAAGTATGGAGTGAGATGTCATCAATATGCTGATGACACCCAGCTATATCTCACATTTTCCTCTGACTCAGGCCTGGCAGTTTCGGTGCTTACCCGGTGTTTGTCCACTGTGGGGGATTGGATGAGGGTGAGACACCTGAGGCTTAATCCTGACCAGACAAAGGTGATGGTTGTGGGGAGGACTGAGGGAGTGGTGGTCCCCATCATTGATGGGGTCTGCCGTCCCTTGGTTTCTCAGGTCCGGAGTCTGGGGGTGCTTTTGGATCCACAGCTCTGCCTGGATTCCCAGGTGGAAGCTGTGGTGAAGGGAGCCTTAGGCCGTATGTCTCAGACTCGGATCTGGCCACAGTCATTAATGCTTTTATTACCTTGAGACTGGATTACTGCAACGTGCTCTACATGGGGCTACCCTTGGTGCTGGTTTGGAAGCTGCAGCTGATGCAAAATGCGGTGGCCCATCTCTTGACAGGGACGGGCCGATGTGAGCAAATCACACTGGTGCTTCGCTTTCTGCACTGGCTTCTGGTAGGCTTCTGGGCCCAATTCAAGGTGTTGGTGTTGACCTTTAAAGCCCTAAATGGCTTGAGCCCCACCTATCTGCAGGACTGACTCACCCTCCAGGTCCTGGAGCAGCCCATGCGGTTAGCTGGGGGTACCCTCCTCGAGGTCCCCTAGGTTTCCCGGTTGTCTACTATGAGGGAGGCATTCTCCGTAGCTGTGGAACTCCCTCCTGTTGGAGATCAACTTGGCTGCTGACCTCCCCTCTTTCCACAGACAATGTAAGACCTGGTTGTTCCACCAGGCCTTTCCCGAGGGAGATGGGGTGGGTGGGGTGGGTTAGGGTAGGGGTGTGTGTGTTATATATTGTTTTTTAATTGAATCATTATTGTTTATTTTAATGTTTTAACATGTTTTTAATATGCTGTGAGCTGCTCCAAGATGCCTGATGCGGGGGGGGGGGGGCGGCATATAAATGTTAATATAAATAAATAAATAAATAAATATGCACTGAAACTGCAGGGCCTGGGCCAGATGAAAAAGAAAGTGTTGGGTGTCATCAACATACTGATGGCATTTCACTCCAAATCTTCTAACAGTCTCACCCAGGGACCTGAGATATACATTGAACAGGAGTGGGGACAAAAGGGAACCCTGTGGGACTCCACAAAGGAGCTCCTAGGCTGATGATGAGCCACCACCCATCACCACTCTGGGATATCCCAACCAGGAATGAGCAGAACCATTTAAGAGTGGTCCTGCGCCCCCTGCCAGGTCCATCAGTTGTGTCAACAACACCCTGTGATCAACTGTATCCAAGGCTGCTGAAAGATCTAACCAAATCAACAGGGTACAATTTCCTCTGTTGATTTCCAAGTGGAGATTGTCAACTAAGGCCATGACCAAGATGAAAACCTGACTGACATGAATCTAGGAATCCAGTATAGCATTAAGATGCACCTGGAACTGCGAGGGATCCACCCTTTCAATAACATTCCCTAAAAAGGAAAAGTTGGAGACAGGAAGGTAGTTGACAGGAGAATCAACATCAAGATGTGGTTTCTTGTAGGACTGAAACGAGAACAAGGGTTCCTGTTCCAAAGGGAAATACCAAAACTTTGCGAGTGTCCATTGGTACTTCATCAGTTTCAAGTGATTCCACAACTCCATAATTTTTTGTCACTTTAGTCATTTTCCAGGACTTCTTATCACTTTCTGGGACTTTTTCATCACTTTTGCAACTTTCCAGGATTTTTATGACAGTTTTACAGCACTTTTGGTAATTTCCAGCATTTCCATGCTACTTACCCGGAAAATGTTCATCTACGCAGCCCCCAGGGGTAAATGCAGGGTACAGGCAGGGCTTGGGACCAGCCCATGGTAGCCCTGTTCAACATATGGAAAATATCAGAAAATTCTGAAAATAGCAGGAAAGTCAGCAAGTTTTCTATGTTGTGAAAATCTTGGTGAATGCCCTGCTTCAGATGGAAGCAGCACTCACCAGGATTTTGCATCTCAGGTCTAGTTTCTTGATCAGGGTAGAGTCAGCCACAGTTTTGAGGTTGTCAGGCCCCCTTCCCTCCTGAAGAGAGACATTGACATTGACAACCCCAGCCAGCAGTGGCTCCAATGTCTCCCGGCTGGCTTTCACCAACCAGGACCGGTATGGATCTAATTCACAAATGGTTTCTTACACCACTCTAAGCACAGCCTCTGCATCAGTGGTTGAGACCAATTGAAGCCAATCCAAGCAAACCAGACAAGATTGGGCCTCCCCAACTTCAAACTCTGATTCTGCACTCAAAGTAGCAGTGCCCAAGTCAAGCCAAATACGAGTAAATTTATCTACAAAGTAAGTGGCAAACTCATCACAGTGGGCAGCTAGCGACTCTAACTCCAGGTGGAGAGAGCCAAGTTTTAATAAGCTATTCACCCCTGGAAGAGCTCTGCCAGATGGCACTTTGCAGATGCTATGGCAGGAGCAAAGAAAGCTTTCTTCACTGCCACCACAGCTATGGCATAGTCCTTCAAAAACAGTCAATGATGCATCAGTCGGCTTTAGTGCAAGTTGAGTGTCATCTACGCTCTGTCTACCCTCATGTTTTAACAGCCTCTGGTCCTCTGTATACTAGGAAGACCTGTGCTGATGCAGTGAAGGAAGCGGACACCTTGGTGCCACTGTGTCGATAGCGCAGGTCAACACACCATACCACAAATCAACCCGGGCATTGACAGAGAGGCTGTCAAAGTCAGCAGATAAATCCCCCAGAGAGTTCTGGAATCCTATTAGATCCATTAGTCTCCAGAGGCAACCATCTCAACTGGTCCACCACCCCAATGGAGCAAAGGAGGGCAGAGATCTGGGCCCTCAGAAGGAAATGATCTGACCATGGCAATGCGTCACCCTGAATAATCCGACCCCCAGCCCCCTGTTTTCCAGGCCAGTACAGAACAAAAGATCCAGTGTGTGTCGCAGCCTCATGTTTTGGGCCAGATATTATCTGGGATAAGCCCATGGTTGTCATGGCTGTCATGAATTCCTGCTCTTCCCCTGAAAATCCAACCTTGGAATGTATGTTAAAATCATTCAAGACAATATGTCTGGGTGATCTCAACACCACCTCTGAGACCAGTTTGGTTAGAGAAGTTAGGGAGTCTGCTGTGCAGAGGGGTGGTCAGTTATACCAGCAGGATCTCCAATCTATCCCAGTGCTCAAACACTAGGTGGACACATTCTGTGTTGGATAAGTTAGGCATCAGATACCATTGATAGACCAGATCATCTTTGACAGATCACTGTTAGACAGGTTTCCTGTTAGAAGTCTCCCCCCCCCCCCCCCCATTTATTTTAGGTTGTATTTTTCAGTCAAACAACTCTAGTCCATATGGCATAAAAATTCACACGTGAATATCTGTGGTAAATATTATATCTGACAATTTTGCCCACTTCCAATCAGGTCTGATAAGGCGAATACAACAACTATTTGGTTCGCACGTCATTTGCAGATATTTTTGTCATTTTCGTTAGTTTGTGTCAGTACTAGTTAACGTTATTGCACACTAAATGTTGCACAGTAATGCTCTAAACAAACAGTACTAAAACGAAGTGACTAAGATACCAAAGTGACTGAAATAACTGAAATAACTGAAATATCCAAATAAAGAGATATGTGAATATTGTTTCCGTGATGAATGTTTATTCGGATATTCAGTTGGCAATCCAAAAATTCAAATAATATTATAATACCAAAACACCTATTTGTTTCAGTTCCAGGATATATGTAGTCAGCGAAGGATAGATAAATTCTATCAAAATTACTGATGAGATTTTGGATAAATTAAGGTTATAAGCATGTCAAGATTTCATGGAAGAATATTTTGTTCTAAATTCATAAACAACTCCTTAATTAACAGTGAATTGTACTTTAGCAAAAAAGTCATTTTTGTTTTAATTGCTGTAATAACAAAAACAAAAATAATAATGAAAATAACAAATTTTGTTTTCAATATTTTTGTTATTTTTGCAGTAATTTCTGGTAATTCCCAATATTACTGATATACCAGAAATTACCAAAAAATACCAATAATACCAGAAATTACAGGAAATTACTGAAAAATAACAAAAATTATGAAAAGAAAAATAAATAATAATAAAACAATGAATAATGGAAAAATAACAAAAATAAATGCAATTTTAAAAATGAAAACTTAACTGAAAGCAAAAATGATCTTCCCCCCTCTCTGCATACCCCTAGTTGTGTTCTAGTTTTTATGAGAATTATATTTTTCCTGATATTTAGTTGTCTTTATTTCTGTAGCAATCAACAGAACCACAAATACAACGAACATAAATATTTACCAAATGCAAAGGATTTTAGGTTACAAATACCAGTGACATGAACAGCATTGTTGTTATGTTGTCATTAGTAAGTTAAATTGTCATAGTTCTGCAACTTTATGTCTACTGAAATATTTATTTGCCGCACGTTGTATAGGGAATTCACACTGAAAAAGAGAAAGAAAAGTGTGTGGCAGATGTTCAGCTTGCAACAGAATGAGCTGCAAATGATTATTTATGTGAAATGAATAACAAATTAAGCTTTTTCTTTCTCTGGTTTTCTTAAGCAGCATAAAAAAAGAACAAAATCAGCTAATTTGCTTGTCTAATTTTCTGAAAGTGGTACAGATGAAGGAAGCATTTTCGTTTTCTGCAAGAAATATAAGTGAATTTGGTTTTCACATGGTGTTAAATGGGCTAAAGCCTTTGACTCATTAAAGGATCATTAAACAGAGAGGCTTCATTTTTGCAGCTGGTGCATATTATAGTCTCTCAAATACATCCATTACAGAGTGGGTGGTATGGAAGAGAGTTATTAGTACCATGTGCATCTTTCTTTTTATCTCTTGTGTGTGTTTTTAAAGTCACAAATTATTTGTAGTGATTATGGATTGGATCAGATTGGATTTTGTAAAAAAAAATATTAAAAAATCAAATCTAAATATTGCCTTTCAGGAAAGATTTGAGTGGGTATTTTTTGAATGTGGCCTATTTTTTCATGGCAATTATCAGTCTGTGTTGAAGACCTTCTCTGACCTGAGGAGGGACTGAAAACACCTGCAGAGTCAGCATCTTTCTAGTCCACTACTGCAACTAATTACTTAGGGAGCAAGGCTGATTCAGTTGCATGTCTTTAATTAGAAATATAATATGGTAGCAAATTTTTGATTATTCACAAAGCTACTCCAGGCTTAACTGTGTAAAGATTTTGTGTGACTCTCTTTTGTGTGTGTGTGTTATATTTGATTCCAGGAGCAAGGGAGCACAGTATATTCTTTAAACTGACTGGCTCTGATTGATAGGTTGGGGATTTTGCCATGCTCTGATAGCTGTCTTCTGCTAGAAAGAATTACAGTGGGGTGCTCAACAAGGCAAGTAGAATGGAGGCTACAAATTTGAAAGATGACAAAATTTATCTCTTTTGGAAGCCCTATGTAAAAATTACAATTTATAAGATGTTAAAAGTTGAATATATTGAATATTGTTTTTGTTTTTTTAAAATGAAAATCATATTCTGCTACCTCAAATCTCATACATAGGAACAGGTTTAACCATATGACTGTTCAAAATACATTCTCAGACAAATAATCTAATGTAATTAGCATAATTATCAGGGGTGGAGTTTCAGATGAAATTACAGATTCACATGCATTACAGATTCAAATCTGTAATTTCAAGTCAATGGGAAATTTTCCCATTGCAGTCAGTGGAAAACCGATTCGTACTCCCATCCCTAGGCCCATGACAGGAGGGTTGACCTCCCTCCACCCATATTTCCCGGAGCTCCGGAGTGGTACTTACCAGCCTCAGAGGGCTTGACTGATGCACCACCACTACTGTGGAGGCACTAGCAGGCTCCCTTGCCGAGGCAGGCTCCCTTATCCGGATTGTCCATGTGAAAAATGCCACTGGGGCCATTTTGTGTATGTGCAAAATGGCTGCCACCTTTACCAAACTGGTGATGGTCAAAATGGCATTGCTGCCATTTTGGTTAAGGGCAACAGACATTTTGCACATGTGCAATCCAGAGCAGGGAATGTGCTACAGTGAGGGAGCCTGACGGAGCCCCCACAGCAGTGGCAGTGCTTCAAGTGAAGCCCTCTGAGACCAGTAAATACCACTCCAGGGTCCCAGGAGTGGGGGGAGAAATCAGAATCTGTAATTCTGGATCCGTAACTGGCAGGGCTGTGTAACTGCTGAAACTGGCAAAACTTTATTCCCTCATTCTGAGAACACCAGTTTAGCACCTCTATTTAGCCCATGCAACTTGTATTAATTTTTAAGGTGTTCTGCAGGAGGGAAAAGGTTCTCGTTCTACTACACCAGCATATTTGGGAATGGCGCTATTTATTTATTTTATTTATTCAAATTTATACACCATCCTTCCCATAAGGGCTCAGGGTGGCTTAGAATAATAGAACAGTAAAAATGCATACAATAAAACATGTTCTCCCTCCCCTCAAAATTCCCACCTCCTACAATCCTACCCAATAACTCAACCAACCCTCATCCCTGCCCGCCAAATGCTCTTCCAAATTAAAAGATCTTGCACTGCTTCTGGTAGATGCTCGGGGTCAAGCAAATCTTCCAGGGAAGGGAATTCCGTAAAACTGGGGAAGCAACTGAGAACGCCTTCTTGCGCACCCCTGTCCTACAGATAATGGTAACAGATGGAACCTGCAAGAGGGCACCCCTGGCCGACCGTAGGAGATGCAATGGAACATGGTAGGACAGGAGGTCTCTTAGATATATCGATCTCACATTGTGTAGGACTTTAAAGGTCAAAAACAGTACTGTGAATTGTGCCTGGAATGCTAGAGGCAGCCAGTGCAGACTTCAGAGCACAGGTGTAATGTGCCCCTGGTGATTTGTCCCCAAAAGGCATCGAGCCACGACATCCGGCACTAGCTACAGCCTCTGAACAGTCATCAAAGGCAGCCCCGCATAGAGCACATTGCAGTAATCTAGCCTTAAGGTCATGAAAGCATGGATGACAGTGGCCAGATCTGAGTCTGAAAGAAAAGGCCACAGCCTTCTCACCAGATGCAGGTGGTGAAAAGTGTTCCTGGCCACCTCCACAGCCTGACAATTCAGGTGCAGTGAGGGGTTCAGAAGCACACCAAGGCTGTGAAACTGATTGACAAGAGGGTGCCAGACACCATCAGTTTTAGTCATCCCAATTCCCTCCAAGTCATAGGACTGGCCAAGCATCATCACTTCAGTCTTGTCAGAATTCAGCTTCAGTCGGCTCACCCTCATCAAGTCCCAGACAGCAGCCTAGCATTAGGTAAGCACCGAGACTGCAGGACCTAGATTGGATGAAAAGGAGAGGTAAAGCTGAGTATCATCAGCATATTGATGACACCTCACCCCAAACCTCCGAATTACCTCATCCAGAAGTCTTAGATATACATTGAACAAGACGGGAGACAGACTAGAGCCCTGTAGGACCCCACAGGGGAGGTCCCGGGGGATGACAAACAATCGCCCATCACCACACGCTGAGAACAGAACCACTCAAGAGCAGTCCCGCGCACTTCTGCCAAGTCCCACAGTTGTGTCAACAACACCTCATGATCAACTGTATCGGAGGAATTCAACAATGTCATCATCATCATAGTTTATTGACGGCGCTGGCTCTTGCCATGGCCCAGACTAACAACAACATACAAGGAACACACATACAAAAAGTAATATAGAATAATATAGAATAAAATACAAAATATTACTAATTACTGCACCCTACTCACAAAATAGGAGCAAAAACCAGGCAGTGGCTAATCTCTTCTATTGATCGTAGCTTTGTTATATTATTATATTTTTACGGCTACTAGATCCCGCCATAGCCCTACGGCTAACGACCATAAGCAAAATAAAATTCCACATTTCCTCGTTCAACTAAAATAGTATAATACATTTTAGTAAATTCAACAATGTAGAATTCCCCTTATCCATCTTGGTGCAGATCATCAAATCACAAGCGCAGTCTCCGTGCCATACACAGGATGAAAACTTGACTGAAATGGGTCCAGGAATCTGATAACATTGAGATGAACCTGGAGCTGATGGGCAACCACCCATTCAATAACCTTCCCTAAAAAGGGAAAGTTAGATACAGGATGATAGCTGGCCAGGGAGTCAGTGTCCAAAGATGGTTTCTTAAGCAGAGGCCAGACCACCAAAGTTTTAAGGGAGCCCAACACCATACCCCCAACACCAGATTGGTGAGCGATACCAATTGAAACTGATCCAAATAAACAGGACAAGACTGAGCTGCCATAACTCCAAACTCTGATTCTTCAATTGAAATGGCAATGCCCATGTTGTGGTGAATATGAGCAATTTTGTATGCAAAGTAATTAATAAAAAGGTCACAGTGGGATATAGATGACTCCATTTCCTGGCAGAGACAGGCTGGGTTAACCAGGCCCCTCACCACGTGGAACAGCTCTGCTGGATGAGAATTTGCAGACACTATGAGTGTTTTCAGATGTTACGTGGAACCGATTCACCACAGCAGATTCCCAGTGGTGGTGAACCGAACAACCACCCCCAGTGGTCAAGGAAAACCCCAAACAGACGTGATGGGATTGCGACCATGGCAGGGAATCAGGCCACCAGACCGGGGCAGTGCAACAGACGTGACGCCAATTCCCGGCCGTGGTCAAAACACCCACAAGGCACCGGGGTGGGGCAGGACACAGACATGGCTACCTGAGGGCAAACGAAGCCAAAAGGGAACACCCACACAAGGGAAATGGGAAGGGAGGGGGGAGATGAAGAAGAGTCACTGAGGTACCGCACACAACAGGCACAGAGACAATGAGGGCACAGTGGAACACACAGCACAAACACACGCCCGGGCGCGCACACACCCAGATGGGAAAGGAAGGGAAGGGGGGACACAGCGGGACAGACAACACACATGGCACAATGGGCACGGGAGGGAGGGGGGCAGGATAGGAAAGAGGGAGGGACGGCCCTGGGGCAGGGCTGGACACAGGCAATGGCAGCCAGAACCCCCACAACAGCACAGTCCACACAGGCAGTTCTGGAATGGGGGGGGGGCCCGGAAGGTTGGGGCACAGGCACTGGGGAAGGCCAAACAGAACAGACAGCGGCCCGGGAATGGTCCAGGAGGCACACATGGATACCAAGCACAGGCGAGGGTGCGATGGAGGGGAGCCAGGAGAGCCAGGGCCGTGCAGCAAGTCCAAAGTCACATACTCCCGCCCCAAGAGGAAGGCAGGAGGTGCAGTCCAGGGGCCCCAGAACCCCGAGGTCACACAGGCACCCATGGGGGGGGTAGGGGCACAGGAGGGAGTGCAGGCAGATGAGGATGGTCAGTGCACCCAGCGGAGCTGGGGGGGTCATGCAGAGAGCCGGACTCGGACACTGGAGAAGGCAGCCACGGAGGGGAACACCAGGTGCAGAGGCAGATGGGGGGGGCCCGGAGGGGGCCTGCAGCCACAGGCAGGGACAGCGGCACCCTGGGAAGCAGCCAGCACAGCAGCACGGCCAGGACATCAAGGAGGGAGCAGGCAGTGGACCACGGCAGATGGGCGGAGGTGGAAGCCCACAAGAGGGCCAGCAGCCAGGGCCCGGAAGGCACTGGGGGACTCACAGCCAGCTTCTGGGGGCCACGAAGGGTCCAGGTGCCCCACCAGGTGAACAATGTGGGGCCAATGAAGCATGCTCCAGCGGTACCCCAGCATGGACATGTGGTGGGCGACCAGGTAGTACACCTCGAACTGATGATGCATGGAGAGCCTCAACTGCACATCGGAACTGGACCACACACCAGACAGTGCTGCCAGCTCCACCGCGGTAGGCTCAGACATGCAGTAGTCTGCAGCAGGGGCCACGGAAGCTGACCCATCTCCAACAGCCGGTGATACACCACCCCAGGGAGCACTGGTAACCACGGGCCCCTGTGAACGCAGCCAGAGTAGGACACAGCCAAGGCAGGGCCTCCCTCCGCCAGACAGTCCATGTAGTTAGCCAGGCAGCACACAGAAAGGGCAGACACGGTCTCCGCCGCAGACCAACTCACATGCGAGCACCTCATCTCCAGGATGCGCCCATTGGGGAAGGGACACAGCCCCTGTGTCTCAGCATGAAGTTAGCAATCCCGGGCGCTCACCTCATAGCCGAAGTAACAAAGGCCAGAGCTCAGGCTCGCATGGGCACCTGACAGGCTTTCAGGGCAGCTCAGGAGCAATTGCATGACCGGGGTATGCCACAGGTCACACAGGGCCATGGTCTCGCGGAACGTCCATGGATGGGGGGCCCCATGGGGGCCGGGAGCCCAGTGGAAGCGCAGCCAGCCATGGTCCAGCCAGCCAGGGAGACTAATAGCATGGACAGGGGGGCCCACATTCCCCAAGAGGCGGGAGGGGACTCGGGGAGGCCCCAAGACCAAGCAATAAGGCCACAGGCCGCAACAAGGCATGGCAACAGAGCGAGGCATGGAGTGCGGACCCAGCACAGCTACTGGAACCGAGCGCACAGACAGGACAGCTGACACACTAATCAGGCTGGAAAGGACACAATGTTGCCAACAGAGAAAGGTGGGAAGTGATGACAGAAGGACTGCAGCTGCCGCCTGCACACCCGGGCGCACACCTGTCTGGGCACAAGGCCCCACGCAGGGACAGCAGGTGCGCTCTGTAGCCTGCCTCCGCCACCCTGGGCCGACTGCCCTGCAGGAGGTGGCCCGGCCAGCCGGGAAGGGGGTGCCCCGGGCCGACACAGGGGCCCCCGCCTGGTCGCCGGGTCCCAACCCGGGGGTGGGGCAACACGTGTCCCAGCCTATACCGGGGATGGCTGCACCCTACCCGGGGCAGACTGCACCATGGAGCGAGACAGGTTGGGTGCATGCAGGATGCACCTAGCGCTCTATGCTGACTGGTATCGCGCCCACACCAATCAGCTGTGCATCCTGACTGCTGAGGTGCACCTGGGTGCCTGCCTGTGGGTTCACTTGGCCTGGAGCACCGCTAGGGCCCAACAAGCCCACCACACCTGCAGGCACTCCCTAGCCTGTCTCCGGGCCCAGTGGGTGACTGGGGCGGACCAGCAGGCCATGAGCCGCGGCCGGAACAGGACCGCTGCACTCTGCGAGGTGACCAGGTGCCTCCAATGGTGGAGGGAGACCATGCGGCGGGCCGCCCTGCTCGCTATGCCCATTGCCCAGCAGGTATGGGTCACAGAGCGGACACAGGGGTGGTGGTCCCGGGTGCTGTCTCAGTGGGACGAGGCCACCTAGAGGGCGCACTTTCGGATGGACAAACTCACCCTACTGCAGCTTGTGCAGCTGCTCACGCCCTGGCTGGAGTGGCAGCACACCCCCATGAGGACCCCCATCCCGATGGTCCAGCAGGTGGGCATCGGGGTCTGGACCCTCGCAGTGCCTGACTCCTGCCTGTCCATCTCGCAGCACTTCAGTGTCAGGGTGAGCACTGTTGCCCATATCCTCCAGGATGTCTGCGAGGCTGTGGAGGGCGTGCCCCTAGACCGAGCGATCCAGCTGGTGGACCAGGCGGCCGTGATGGCTGGCTTCACTGCTGGAGGGTTCCCCCACTGCATGGGCGCCATGGACGGCACTCACATAGAGATCCTCCGTCCCTCGGCTGGGAAGGCTGCAGAGTATGTCAACAGGCACGGGTATCACTCCCTGCAACTGTAGGCTGTCGTGGACCACCGGGGGCAGTTCATCGACATCTTCACGGGCAACTCTGTGCGCAGCCACGATGCCCAGATCATGACTATCTCCCCCATCTATACTCGGATGTACCGCGAGGATTTTGCGGACATGAGGATGACCCGGATCGAGGGGGTGCTCATGCCCCCTTGTATCCTGGGGGACCCAACCTATCCCCTCACCCGGTGGCTGATGAAGGTGTACCCAGTCGCCCGGACCCCGGTGGAGGCGCTCTACAGTTCCCACCTGTGTGAAAGCCGAACTGTGGTTGAGTGGGTGTTCGGGGCCCTCATGCAGCGCTGGTGGAGACCTCGGCCCTGGTGATAGGTGCCTTCTGTGTGCTGCACAGTGTGTGTGAGATCGATGGGGCAGCCCTCGAATACCCCATCCCACATCGCCCTCCTGGCCCGGTGCCTCTGTATGTGAACGCGGACAAGCCGAGGGAGTACCAGTATGCCAAGCACATCCGTGCTGCCCTAGCCAGGCGTATCAGTCAGGAGGCCGGATCATGAGGGCACTCAACCCTGAACCCACCACCGTGGGGCCCTGGGTGAGCCCCTCTATGGGTGCCTTCCCCCACCCCACCCCTGGGCCCATGAGCAGACCAAAGGAAGCACTACTGTTGTCCCTACGTTTATTTGTAAACCCAATTACAAGTGCCCCCAACACCCCAACCACCCCCACTGCATGGGTGTGGCCCCTCCTCAAACAGCCCTCCCCCATCCCCCCCATCCCCCATGTCTCTGAGACCGCCCCCTCCACTGCCCTGTGGGCACCGCGGAGCTCTGGGAGCTCCCTTCGCCCCCACTATCCATGTCCCCAATGATGTTCTGGGATGCCTCGGTGTCCAGAGGGGCAGGCGGAGGTGGGAGGGTGGGCGGACCTGGGACCCAAGGGGCCGCCCTGGGTGGCTGCTCCCTCTGGAGGCCTGTGGGGCCTGCGAGGCAGATGCGCGGCCCCTGGTGGCATGGAGGCAGTTGGGGGGGAGGTGGGGGCGCTGAAGGGCCCGGCATCGGGACCTGGGCAGGCAGGGTGCCCGTTGGGGCAGCTGCCATCACATAATCTCTCATAGTGCCAGCATGCAGGATCAGGTAGGTCCCGATGTTGAAGGACCTGTCCATTTTGGCTGAATGCTCCTGTGCCATCCCCGCGATGGCCTATTCCAGCCACCCGAACGCCTCTATCTGCCTGCTGTGCTCCCAGTGCTCCCGCCTCTGTTCCAGGTGCACCTCTGCTTGGAGCCTCTGGTACCATGCCTCCGCCCATAGCAGAGAGCACTCTATGGCCACCTCCATGCGGTCCACGACCGCTATCATCCGCTCCCCCTGATCCATTGTCATCCAGAAGATGTCCTCCACCTTGTCCTCCCTCCGGTGCCATACCCGTGCCCGGTGTTCCCTCATCCTCTATGGTTGGTGCCCAGTAACACCCCCCCGGTCTCCAGCCCCCCGCCCCGCCCCCTGTGTCCTGGGTCCTCCTCCCAACCTCCCCTCCTCCCTTCCACCCTGCCGGTGTGCCTCATCTGGGTCCTCTGGCTGTTGCCCGGGCTGCTCTGTGCTGGCCTCCTCACCTGCCTGCCTCTGGTGCCGGGGCATTCCATGCCCTGTGGGGGTATGGGGGTGGTTGGTGGAGGGCGGTCAGATTGCCTGGGCGGCCCCCCAGGCCTCTGTCCCGTGGTGTCTGGGGTGGGTGGGGCCTGCCCCCTGGCCAGGGCTCCCCGCACCCCCTGGTCTGCCACCCTTCCCACCTGCCAGTTTACCCTCAATGTCCATCTCCGATCCCTCCGAGGTCAGCCCCTCCGTGTTGCTGTGCTCCCTCTGCGACCACTGACTGAGGGTGATGAGTGTGCCAGGCTCTGAGTCTGCCTGTCCGGCCAGGGGGTGGGGGCTCTCCGGGCTGATGTCCAAGGTGGGGATGCTGGTCTCTGAGGTCCCAGGACGTTCCCCCTGGGGGTCTGGGGCCCTGGAGCTGGTGCCTGCCTGGGGGACAGTGAGGGGAGGGGGTACCTTGGCCTGTTTCCTGCCCTGGACCACAGCGCTCCCCACGAGGTGTGGGGTGACTATCGAGCCCTTCATATGGAGGATGCAGTCCAGGGCATCATAGAAGGGGGCAGTCCAGGCTCCATATCCGGACCACCGGTTGTTGTCCCTAATGGCCTTGTACCCCCTCTTTAGCTCTTTGGCCTTTGAGCAGTACTGTACCACAGTCTGGTGATGCCCCACCACCTCCATTTCCTGCACTATCTCCCAGAACACGTGCTCATTTCTCTGATTGAGCACGAGCTCCAGTTGATGCTCCAGGGTTCCCCAGATCCGGATAAAGTCCTGGGTCTCCGGGAGCCCCTATTACTCCCCTCTGTGGTAGGGCCATCTCTCCCTTATCCCCTCCGGTTCCTCCTCCTCCTTCTCTGCCTGGGGAGTGCCTGGTTCCTCCGGGGGCTCGGGTTCCTAGGCCCATTTCCATGTCTGTGGGAGGAAGGGGGCTGGTGGGTTGGTTTCTGTTCTGCCTCTGCCCCTATCCCACGACCCGCCCCATCCTGCGGGCCGGCCAGCCAGACCACCGCCCCCCTTGGTGCCCCTGTGCCACCGGGCCCCCTCCCCTTCGGTCCCCTTACCCGTTTCTGGGGTGCCTCCTCCCCTGAGATGGCAGCAGGGGTGGCCTGTCCCGGTTGCTCCTGCTGCTGTCCCTCCACCTCCTCCATGTGCAGCACAACCACGTCCTCTGCCTGCACTTCCACCATCTCCTCCTCCTCCTCCTCCTCCCCCCTTGCACTCTCGCCCACCACTGTCCTCTCCCTTCCGCCTCGCTCCATCCCACCATGTCCCCCTGCTGCTTTGTGCCCTTTAAATCTCCCTCCATGGCCTCTGTTGTTGCTGGTTGCCTGGCAGCAACGTTGCATGCTTTTTCCCCGGCTGGGGATCATTTTGTTTGATTCCGGCCGGTGATTGCTGGTCAGACGTTGCTTTTTTATGTTTCCCATTGGGAATCTCTTTAACCACACTTTCGGAGATGGTCTGACAAAATTGTTCCTTGTCGAATTATTATAATAAATTACAGTTTCATAATTGTAAAATGTGCAAGTTTAGTTATTGATAAAAATGAATTAAAGTATGTATGGTAAGGAATTTAGTATATATATATTACTTGAACGTTGATGAGGATAAAATATTAAATATTGCTTTAATTGTGAATTAATTTCTATGTTTTTTGGTGTTTATGTTTTGTTGCAATGTATGGAGTTGAAGGTTTTTTGAATTGTAATTGTACTGAATTTTTTTTGTTTGTATTTTAAGAAAACTTGTGCATTTAAGTTTTTTTTAAAAACGGTTAAGTTTTCGTTTTGGTTAATTTCTTGGTTTTGTGGGAGGTGGGGTTTTGGGATGTTGCTAGGGGCAGGGATTGGAGGGCAGGTGGGTGCTCGTAGGGGTGAGCGTTGGTAGGGCAGGTGGAGGTGTGGGGTGTTTGTTGGTGTCTGGGTATGGTGTCTGTGTGAGCGTCTGTTGGGGGATGAGTGTGTGTGGGGGAGGTTTGTGCGGGGCTGGGGGGGTTTCAGGTCAGGGGGATGGAGC